>JAQIZY010000010.1:600000-757520 GCA_028828275.1 Penicillium frequentans | reverse complement strand
TGGATGCGTGCTCACCCTCGTCATCTAGGAGGTAATAGGGTCATGTACCAAGACAACGTTACTTTGGCCAGACTAAACCCAATCTTTCTGATTGCCATCCTCATCTTCATTGACTGCACTTAATGATAGAGAGAGAATATGATGGACTATTCAGATATTTCGCTAGTGACTAGATGCTACATGACTAGCGGTGATGTCAGTCACGGCAACCGCCCATGTGAGCTTAGCTGTGTCGACGTATTCTCGCCGAAGTCCCTGCGGGATGATAAGAGATCTCACATAATGCTTCATGGTATTCAGCAGTACTGCTAGATTGAGAATGACAAGGGGCCTGGCATCCAACTGCCCACTGCGAGATGGCCTTATCACCCCAGGGCAACGGTTGTGGGGGCGGTGGTCGTGTTCGAGAAATTCGCATCACTTGATGATGGTTGGCCTTGCATTCGGCCCGGTGTAAACTCAGAGCATCGGCATGCATTGCTGTGCGAAGATGATAGAGCAGCGACATTCCAGTTTCAACCGATACCGTATATCACGGCTTGTAGACTGACTTGTATGAAATGTAGCCTGTACTCGTCAGGAGAAGCAGAATATTGAGGATAAACACGAAACCGCTGACGCAAAGCAGATGAGTGGTGGCTGGAGGTTCCTCACGGCCGCGAACTCTGGCAACATATCAAGTTGCGCATCGCCTCATTCATATAGACGCAACATACCATACTCCTTGCACAAAAGCCGACCAATCGGATACGACTGAAGATGGCAGCCGGTCGAAGAAAGTGGGTGCCGTCGCTGATTCGCTCGAAGAAGAGGATTGTCATTGTGGACGTATAGGGATGCAAGCATTGACGACAATCATTCTGAGCACCCACCGCACCTTACGTATCAAGAACAATGAGGCGCAGAGACGAGAGTAGCTTACAACGGCCTGACCAGTCACCATTGCGTACCATCCGACGATGAAGAATACGGACGTCGGCAGGGTGGATTGCTGAGATGTAGCAACAGGGCATGGCAGAAACAGAGGCACAAGAAGCCCTACATGAGGCCCGCATGCTCCAGAAGCTAGAGAGCGCGATGGTTTTTGACAAGTTGAACGTGATCAACACCGCCTCCAGGGCATTGCAGATGGCAGTAGCCAGCATAGATATGATGATAATGTTTGAGATGTTTTCAGAGAACGACTCTTACTTCCGGGGACAGATTGGCCATGAAGGTATCCATTATACGTAGATCTTCTTTGCGGCTTTGTCTGCGGGATCATGCAGTCATTGTTAACTAATGTGAAATGCACCGGACTTTATCAGTCAACTATTATAGCCAGAGCCATGATGCATTTCCAGGGGCAATTACTAGAAAGAGAATTAAGAAGAGCCGGGCTGGCCTCATGAGCCAGGCCGGCGGCACATGTCTGAAAGCCCCAGGAGCAAGCTCACTCCCAGGACCATTGGCGTTATTCCCTTGATTCCAGGTCAGTGGCCATCTTGGATCGAGGTCTATTGACCAGTCTGCTCCTCACCCGCTTGGGTCAGTGGCCTGCACGTGAAAACAAGTCTACCCCCTAATGATACTACTCGGGGAGGTTCGCTTTGAGGTCTTAATGAGCATTCTGGAAGCATTGTAGTGCCCCAATACCGGTCGAGGAATTCTGAAATCGACCGAGCCGTGAATCAGTAGCTGAGTAAGGGTAACTCATTTACGCTGGATTTGCCAAAATTCCGGACCTAGAATACTTTTCGGAGTATCATCAGATAGTCAAGGTGGATTGGTTCAGACATAGAAGAAAACCATGAAAAGAAAGGCGAGAGAGAGTAGGAACACATTAACTTGAAAATGCAATGCATGAATGAAGGCACTTGAACATTGGACAAAGGGGTGGCCCCCGGACTGACAAATATTTTTCAAATCACCAATTTTCGGCTTATACGCACTTTGATCGGGGTGTTGTGAGTAATTATGACACCAGATCAGCCATCTGTGCAGATTTGATGTAAGCTCGCGTCGTGAACTACTGTCCTTTTGTGCGTGATAGCAAATCGATATGACCAATTCTTTCGTCCACCTTTGTACATGTCTGCGCTACCGCCACAATATACACCGCGCTTTAGAGGTCCATTCTCATAGTGGCACACATCTGATGTACATAATTCCCCCAGATCCATGATGACGATCGTGGTTTCTTCGGACGAAACTTTGCAAGCGCCGGCGTCAAGCGATTCGGAAAGAAAAAGTTAGCATGTACGTCAAGTTAGACCTGAGAGGGCCTATACTCTGAAATCGAGTTCTCTTGTCAGCGCTGGACTCGCTACTTATCGGCAGAACCAGGTTCAGACGCAAGAATTGTTCAGAAACCACAGATCGATGTTGCTCCGGGTTGTCGGGTTGACTGTAGCGCCAGAGTGTATGACCGTCTGTTCACTCGAGTGGCGGCGCGGCTTTTGTCGTTTACGGTGTCCCTGACGTCTCCGGAGACCGTGCAGTCGTGCAACCATTCTTCCGCAGAATGTGGTACTTTTGCCTCGTAAGGATTCAACGCTTCGGTCCACGCCGAACTTTTCTCTGTATGCGTTCGGCAGATTCTTCCCATGGCAAATGCGAACGATTTCTATCTAACCACTGCAGAAGGCCCTCTTGTTCTTGTTCTGACCAGCTCAAAAATGCCACGCGGAGACATTACAGATTCTTAAAACGAAGCTGCCACAGGACACTTGTGAACGTTTGTTGAAGGGAGTTTGGCTGGAGTTTCTAAATCCACGCCAGAGTCAGTCAAAAGTATCGTTCACTGGCGAAGTCGTCGTCTCCTTTCTTTGAACCAGAATCTGTTCCATGGTTTGATCTGATGAGCCATATCGAGGATATTTTGACCTGGAAGGTGCTTCGTATCACAGACTTCTTCACCGATTTCTGATCCCCAGAGGTCAGAGGTTTTTTCTTTTTCTTTTTTTTTAATTTGGCGTCACTCCTGAGCATTAATGATCATCAATGTTGAGCATTACTCAATTGCTACTCCGGGACGAAATCAATGTGTTCAGAGCAATGTTTGGATGTTGACCCCACATGTTCTCGCATGTTGAGTTTCCCTGTTGAAGTTATCTGTTAAAATTCCACATGGTGATCTTGCCTGTTGAAATTGCATGTTGAAGTTGCATATCGAAATTGCCTGTTGAAGCTACTTGTTGAGTTTCCCTGTTGAAGTTACCTCAAGTTGAAGCTACCTGTTGAAGTTACCTGTTGAAGTTACCTGCTTAGTTACCTGCTGAAGTTACCTGCTGGAAGTTACCTAAGCTGAAGGCCTGTTGAAAATCAAATACGGTGATCCTTGTCGAGTATCACGGTGGTCAAAGCTTGCGTGTGGCGAGAGACTAGAGATGTACCTTTGAAATAGATGGGTTTCATTTTTGATAGTAACCTCCTCAACAAGAAATATTACAACTATCTAACTCAACAACCCTGCCCGCTGACCCTGCCCGCTGATCCTGCCTGTTGAGCTTGCCAGCTGGAATTATCTGTTGAGATTCTTACATGAGATTTTGCCTACAGACTTTGCCTGCCGATCCGCCTGCTGATCTTGCCTATTGATATTCTACATGATGACTACCCTTGTTCAGTTTTGACCTCATTGAGAGCCGTCAAGTCACACTCGCAAATTCCTGAACAATATGGCTCTACATATTTCGATGGAGCTCAAATTCTGAGAGTCTTCGTTGTTGTGACGGACATCAATTGCTTACTCAGACCTTCCGGGCAAACCTTTATAAAAGCTAGTCGACTTCGCCTTTGGTAAATTTTGCTGTTCTCAAACTTCTCTAGCAATAACCATGGTTGGAATTAGAAAGGCTTCCCGGCCCACCAAACAAGAAGACTTTCTGACGTCGATTAGAATCAGCCTTATCGCTGTCACCTTCTGATTCGGACAAGGTACAAGGTTCTTCATCCTCGGCAGAAAGTGACACTACCGAGATTGAATCTCTTGAAGAGAACAACATCCCCCGTCTCCAACGTGAGACGAACCTGCTGGTGGATAGCATCCCGCAAGATGCCACCGAAGACTGGATACAGAGACAGGACATCGGGAGTAGAGCATAACATTGGAGAAGAATCTGCAACCTCGACAATCGTATCATGATCGCCTTCCCAGTGTATCTCCGAGTAAGTGTCTGACTCCGCTGCGGGAAAACAATTTAAACTTCTCGCTAACCATACATCTATCAGACTAGACACTGAGTGAAGTAAGTTGAAGTCTTTCTAAGAAGCGACACCGCTGATACGATCCCCAGTCGATCCAGAGCTCGCTGAGCACTCTTGCAGATAGACTGGAACCATTTGCAGTGATCTGGACGATATTGCTCAACGACTGGTAGCCGTGGAGGCAGCAATAGAGGCCATAAATTCGAAACCCAGAGTACTACGGAAGAGAACAATTGACTGGGTGAACACGTTGTCGCCAATGAGGTTTCGGACTATGATGCGATTGACTTTTGTTACCAAAGTAATAATACTACATGGTTCACGTGACCATTCGTTTCCACCGAAGTGCCACATAATCCAGCTGCATCACCAACCAGAGTAGATGAAATTAAAATCGCTAAACGAAGTAGTCTGGGTTGTAAATATTGAAACCGCTACCGGTCTAAATCATATCTGGTTTGGTTGATACCAGCACGAAACCATTTACCACGTCCGATTAAGCTTTATTGCGCCGGTGGGTCAGTGCAATTCGGCCCACTTTCTAAACTTGCCTACACGGCGAGTGTCAACCTGACAAGCAAGATTTGCACCTTGAACGGCCGACCTGCTAAATGATTGTCGAGAATATGAACCAGAAGATTTTCGACGTTACATTCAGGGCTCTGGGCAGATAATTCTAAATAGTATGAGCCGTGGCAATCTTTTGATTTGACTTTGCTAAAATCTGGCTGTGGTAGACCATCGAGCATGCCAAGGCTTACCGTGATTGATCAAATATTCGAGCAACGGAAGATCAGAGCGTTAGGAAGCAACGGTGATCATGATCTACCGGGCGAACGGGCCCAGGCGACGGCCCCGCTTGGCGATGAACAGAACTAATTTCAAGGCTCATCTAATTTCCTTTTTTTACTTTTTGGAAGATCCTCATTCAAATTTCAAGCATTCAAAAGTAGTGGGGATGCACCTACATTGTAAGGACTGACTGTACTTAAGCTGTAGGCCGAAGCAGGTGATACGATCGGGAGACAGTTGTGTGCGTCATAATTTCTGACATCAAACACAACCCCACTTGTCCGGATTGGACCCACAAGAACCCCACAAATGCTTCACACAAAGGAATCAAACACGTTGTTTGCCCCAGGCAGTTGCTGATTGCTCGAAGGGGGATTGCCCTGATCTGGTGAATCCGGGAAGTGAATTGTGTCCCAAGATCCTAGCGGGTCGTACCGCTCCCGTCCAATTCGTGGATCACCCCGGAGCCGGGTAGATAGGATGCTAGTCTGCGGTTCTGGAGAGGGTCGATCGCGTTCCAGTATCGCGTGGTCGCGGACACTAGTTCGCCATGTGTTTGATGCAATATCGGCCGAACGCCGTTCCATGGAATATTATCCTGTGTCCAAACATTCACGGATTCCAGTTGTTGCTGGAGTTGACGAACCCCGTTGTGAAGTCCTTAGTTCTTGGTCAGAGCGGCCTCTTCTCGGCGCGATAGCTTGCCGCAATTCCGAATTCCCTTCAGCTTCGGTGGCTTGTATTTTCGCAACAACTGAGACTCGTAGGCCTTTTGTCATTTTTCTCCGTAAGGGCCAATTGGGCTCCCGACCAATTTTGTCCATCCTCATCACATTTCGCATGAAAAGCCTTAGACGCCTTCTTCCGGTCACTCTTTGACATGAGATGTCCCTAAATAATATGATCAGCCGAAGCGCATGGTATCAGCAGTACTGAGCATCGTGATGGGTGATTCAAGAATTGAGGAACGGAAAAGGCGACGATCCCCAGGACTTTGGATGGTTTGGTGGTTGAATGCAGAGAAGAGCAGTTCACACGAGACTCAGAGACCCCGACGAAGTAGGGCTGGGAGACTTGACGCGGGACCTCGCACGCGTCACTCTTTTGACCTGCTTCGATCTCTGACTTCTTTGGGGGGAGCTCGATTGTTTTGCCATGCCATCTTTGACAGGCGTGTTTTGGTAGAAGAATGAAGAAACAGAGATCTTTTTTGCCAAAGATTAAGGGCCGTTTCCTTAGATAAGGGGCTGGCAGATGATCTGCAACGAAGCGCAGAAATATGTGTTCCTGCCAAGCAAACCTATTGATACCAGTTTTCTGAGTCGGAAGTCTCGAATGTGCGTTTACACCGACAACCCCAGAATCTGTTAGCGTACCACAGAAATACTGTAAAACATTCACATGACGCATGACATCGGACATGATGCATTTGTTGATGTACTGGTATGGGTCTGTGAGAAAATACCTGCTGCGTATGTTAATGTAGGGTCTCAAAATTACCCCCAAAGACAATTTTTGATACACACTGAACGACTTTCTGCGGCATATATACAGAGAGCCGTTGATTACCAAGGAGCCATTCAGTGTATATCTTTTCTTCGTCGAGTATGGCTTATACCAGATAAAAATCCACGTGTTGAGATTGAAATCCCTATTCTTATTGTTATTACCCTTTTTCTTGGTACAGTGCATGCCTAAAGCCTAATATTGCTATGATATGCATAAATCAAAACTAGGTTCAGCCAATCACATGGTAACACAACGGGAGACTGTTGGTTCTGAATGCCATTCCCCGTGGGATTTGTCAGGGTTAATGCATTGCAAAAAGGCTGCAACGCTACTATGCACACCCCGGCGCAAGACGCCAATCAGAAATGACATAAAAATACGCGACTCATGGTCTGATCGAGACAAATATCGGTGGGCCCTTTAGATTAGGCACACTGACTCGGGGACCCGTGTCGAGAACATGACCAACCAAGAACCACTAAATAGACATTGAAATCACTAATCACGATCCGATTGACTAATGGATATGCGATTGAGTGTGCCTTCACAATCAACCCTTCGGCTCAGGTCGCGCTTGATGAAGACGAGTTGTGTGATTCAAGATCTAGGAGCAGGTAGGACAACGCCATACATGTTGCTACCAAATGCTTTGACGGGTGACTCCACTTAGGAAGACCTCCACTTTTCTATTGCCATGGGTAGCTTCTTTGTCGATCTAGTCGAGAGAAAGTTCTAGAAACTCCATCAAACCTTCCTCAAAAACTCTACTCGTCAACTCTGACAATTTCTCCATTTTGCCTGATTTGTGTTTCTGGTCTAGAACCAAGAGGTGACACGGGGTCTTACATTCTTGGCAGGGCAAAATGGGCTTGTGTGAAAGGCGCTCTCTATTTCGGTGGCAGTTCAGGCATTGGTTGGCTTTCAGAAATGTTGGGTCGGCGTGGTGGGCCAGAGATAATCTGCTATTCTCAAAGTTTATCTCTTAGTCTCGCAGGTAGGTCTGTGTTCGATAAAGTCCTGCCTGCGACCGCTTGTTTTAGAGCACCAGTAATCTGCATTTGGATAGGTGGTCGAAAACGTCTCCTACAATCAGGGAGCGAATTAATCCGAAGAGATATAATGTAGAAAGTCGTCATTAGGTTTGAGCTTCAATATCTCCCTTTCATAGACAATCGCGTTTCTCCCGCTTGAGGCTGTCCTCCCCGACCGAATGATTTCCTGGTCGAACGAGAGTATTGCCCAGCGTACCAGACAGCCCCACTCTTAGATCTATGGAACCTACGTTTCTTTAATTTTTTCACTAGCATACTGACTCCCAAGCGCACGAAAAAAAATCCGGATTGTCTAGTCGGCCTGAAGAAGCAGAAGACGGATTGAGGCTAACCGCGTCTAGAGTCCGTCACAGCGTCTACGGCATCAATGAGTCGGCAACCCACCCAGCCGTCCATTGATCCAATAAGATCTCAACGATTCCATAAGTCGCCCCAAGGAGCCCCCAGCTACGATGTCATGATCTCATTACAAGCACATTCACATGTTTGCTCCATCAGAGTCTTTTATAAACTCGTCTACTCATCTTTCCACCTCATAAGTCTCAAATCCTTTTACATTGGGGACAAGTCTTTGGTGATTATGGATACTATCATTACCAGCCTGCCATCAGACATCGGGGCCATCCTGATGAGAAACGTCTCAATCATCCAAGTCGTGTCCATGTTCGCGATCGGCGCATACAACGCCCTTGGAACGGCAATTGTCATATTTGACACCTTCAAGCGCTACAGTGGCCTCTATTTCTGGAGCATGCAAGTCGCGTCTTGGGGCATTCTTGTGCATGCACTGCCTGCCATGGCTCGTTTTGTCTCTCAAGCATCTAACCTTCACGTCCATTCCGTTCGTCATCGGGTGGTACGCCATGGTCACTGGTCAGGCGGTCGTACTTTATTCCCGTCTAGAGCTCATGGTCCGCCACATGGAAAGAGTGCGGTGGGGTGCTGTGGATGATCGTCGGGAACGTTTTCATTCTCCACGTCCCCATGACCGTCCTGTTCTTGGCCTGAACCAAGGCGACGCACGCTTCGCTCGACCCGCCGCGATATACGATCGCATCCAGGTCACCGGCTTCTGCGTCAAGATTCCATTATCTGCGGCATTTACATCTACAAAGCCGTCCGGGCTCTCAAGCCCATGATTCGAACCCGAGGTCGCAATGGGCGGAATGCCATCATTCATCTGCTCTGGATCAACATTATTGTCGTGTTGTTGAACATTCTGCTCTCCTTCTTACGGAGTTCAAGCTGCACTATATTCAGGTGAGCTTCAAGACCGTGGTGTACAGCATCAAGCTGAAGTTGGAGTTTTCTGAGTTCAATCGCCTCCGGTCGCTGATAAGCACGCAGCCCACTCTCTCTCACTATGAGCCCCGAAGACTGGCGCAGGCCCAGCAAGACAAGTCTGCTCGACAAGATGTTTCCATGGGTGTCTGTCACACCGGATAGAAGTGTGAGATCTGAATCTGGTCGAAGAGAAGCGTCACGAGGGGCGTGTATAGATTTGACTGATGACAGCGTAAGCCCTGGAAGCACTTCGTCGACTCGACTCGGCCACTTCCACCGCAGCCTCTGTCAAACAGTCTACCTGCGCTGGAGTTGGGTCTGTCTCAGTTCTCACCCAGATTTGATGTATGAGATTCCACCAAGAAATGCGGAAATGAACACAGGGTTCATGCGAAGCTCACTGCGCGCGAGGGCGAGTTGGCGACGCGAGGGAAATGTGAACGGTGCAAGCATAGGAGCCGGTGCAAGCCGGTGAGAAGAATTTTGTGATCTTCAAATAGAATGAGCGCATCATGCACGATTTAGAGCTACTTTTTTATGGCTAGATATTAGGACGCGAATGATAATGATCATTGCAGCGCGAAAATGACAACTTAGACTTTACGCCTTCTTAGCACTATTTGCTTTTGTGTACATGAATCATTTTATTCATTCTTGCCTGTAAGCACCCATGAAATATAGGTCTCTAGAGAAATACTCGATACAGTGCGTTCAAATGAGGTAGTAATATGGTAGACATCTCGAGCAAAGTAACAGTTTGCTTGCTCCAGATGGTGAGTGAGCTGTCGCCAGTAGTATTCACTCATACTGTACCGAATGAGCATGTGTACAGCATATAGGTTCAGCGGTGGCACGCCGGTAGTACCGGTCACGGTTGACAATTGCGTCCCAGAGCAATCGCTACTGACTGGCTCCTCATTCAATTGTTGAAAAGTAGTACGCAGACTCAATTCTACATGATCAGACAGGGCAAGTGATCCATTGTCACATATTCTGCGGTGGTGAAAGCCTTTTCGCGGTAAACTATCAGGGTGCAAAGGTCACCACTCCTCGACATACCATTCATTGGCCGGTATAAATGATGCTGTCCGCCATGAAAGGGGAACATCTTACTCGTCTTTCTAGCAGCAAAAATGCCCAACATGAATGAGTATGATCCTTCTCGCGCCTGGCGTTGTGCCATTGTCTCCCTGATCAGTTTTTCCGGGTTATCTTATTTCTCTGTGCTTGTTGCACAGGTCCTCTTTTCCGATCTCCTCCAGTTGGCAATGGAGTTTTGATGACGCTTTCTATGATCATCTTCTTTGCCAGCATTATGTTATGGTGCTCATCGGCCTTTTCAATCAAATCATGTCCACCTTCCGAAAACATCACCGCACAACGTCTCGCAGATCGCAGTTGGAGCTTGGAGCTGTATTATCCGTCATTTGGACGAGCACTCTTCCAACGGTTCTGCATCTATTTAAATCACGGCCTTCTGTCCAAGTCGGATACACAGTTCTTCTCGCCTCTGCTTTCCTTGGGAGTGTCTTGGACTATGTCGCTTCTGGTCTGGACTCATCGCTTATTCGGATCCGATTTCCCTACCACTGCACCTCGCTCGGCTTACTATGTTTGGCCCCAGCAGCTCAGGCTCTGTTCGAGACTCGACCTGCAAATCCAACATTAGCAACCGAGTTCATCCGGATGGTTGTGAAAAATTGTCTTGGGGCTGCAATCTATCTCACCAGCCCTTTGGAGCGATTCAATATTCTACCTCGGCTGCAGCCCAGTCTTTGTGTGATGTACCTGTGTGTTATATACAGCCTTGTGATTTATTCGAAGGCGCTCATGCAGACCCTTTGTCTGAGCCACCGTAAAATGTGGGTGATGGTTGTGTTCCAGAGGAGAAAGAAGGGCGCACTGTTTGATTTATGTGAGCGGACTGGCACGGGGGGTTCAGGAGGAATGACGAGATGTGTAGTCTGCTTGAGATAGGCTTTGAGACAAAGAAGCATTCAAAATGATAAACTGGGAATGAAAAAGTGAGTTTCCAGTTTACTCGACTGTTTACTGCGTACACGTATACGATCAATGTCCCAGCGCCAGATGCACACAAAGAGACAGCAGCTGCATAGATCTCCTCTATTGGCTGGAGATGACCGAATAGGAAACCAACTTTCAAACAAAGTCTAGGGAGTTGAGACTTTGAATCCCCGCGACCAATCTCCGAAGATACGTCTCAAGTCTAGAGGTCTTGCCTGTGAGAATCGTGTTCGACTGATTTATGCTCTCGTCTGTTTTGCTCTTGCTGGATTAACTCTACTTTGGCAATCTCATCTTTTGACGGATCTGCTCATGAATAAATTTGGTAACATCGTGAGGCATGCCTAAATGTGTGCTATATGTGCACTTGTGCATAATGATATATCATCGTAAAACCCCAATTCAGGCAGATACTGCTGCTGTGTTTCTATTCCAGAACCACAATTCGACACGAGCCGTGTCAGCTTGATCATGTCCGTCAGGAACCTCAAAGAGCACATGATGTTCGACTTTGACACCATCAAAGCTCAATCTCGACCGCCACCTACCTCCTCCTCTGGCTTCGCTGGTAAGGAAAAGTCTGCTCGCGCTGCACCCAAAAGACCAATACTCCACCGTAGCCAGGAAACCGTGACCGGCTCCATCAAAGGTCTTTGTCTTCCTCGCTTGCAAAGTCTGGACAATATCTCGTCCATTGTGATTGTGCGACATGAGTCCCCGTGGGATACATATCAGCAAGCCATCACGTACCACAGTGCAGGAGATGTGACGATTGCCTCTCGTCGCACCCGCCCAAGTCGTACGGTGGCCATCAGAAAAATACCGCAGAGAAGATGCTCGGGGCCTCATCGATCGATTCGGGCGTCTGGAGCACAACAACATTCTGACATTCCATGAATGTTATCTGGATGGCGATTCCGTGTTCTTCCTAGTTGCCGATCTACCGTTGACTCTCGCGCTTGTCGTCACTTGCACGGATCTGTATCCTAATGAGGCGGAATTGGGATCGACATTGTGCCAGGTTTGTTGCCCACGGCCGTCTCGATGAATTGTGCTGACAGTCAGATCCTCGACGGCATGTGCTATCTAGCTGCCTCTGGCCTTGCGCATCAGGCTTTGGTGTGCTCCAATATTCTACTCGGGCTTGACGGGATCATCAAAATTGGTGAGTCAAGACACTTTCGTAATGGATCTAGCTCACGAGTGGTAGCGGGGCCGGAGCATTGCGTGGACTGTCCGGTACAACAATGCGAAGCCACATGTATCGCCGCCGTCCCGTCTATCACAATGCAGCTCATGCAAAAGTACGACAGAGCGGATGGCGCGATTGGTGTCGATGACCTGGAAGCGCTGGCCAATGGAGTCTGCTGCCGTGAGCTTTCTGGGCGCGTCTGCGGCGGCTGTATCGATGGAGGTCTTAAAACAGGTTAGTTATTCTGCCCGGGCTCAGAACTTACTAATGCCTGGTAGCATCCCTTGATCACGGCTAGTTGCCACCCGGCTGCGAATCTCCCTGTTGCTTGCAAGGGCTGCGCTACTTATGGCTCAAGTCAATTGCGTTTACCACTGTACGGGGTAGTCTTGTTAGTACAACGTAGGGAATCGATAATTGGGGTTGTGAATGACGCTCCATCTTTTCATACTGAACTACTCGCCATCTATCGTACATCCGGAACACCAGGGCCAAGCCCTCCAGAAATTGAAGAATACATGTCAAAGTCGGGCCCTTTTGATAGCATCTCACGAAACCCGGATGATGCGTTCGATAGCTTGCAATGTCTCCAAAAAGGTCTGGGCCTCGTGATTGGAAGGCTAGTAACAAACAGTCAGCTCACAACACTCCAAGCGGTGACATTCATGGTCGTTCCTTTGATCGCGCCTGCTCTGACTAAACGCAAAAGCCTCACATGAACAGCAAAGCAAAGAGGTAGATAATCATGAGCGAACCCAAATGTAGCTTGCCCAACGCCCGCGTAATACATGAATTTGTAGTAAGACAAGTGACCGTGAATGTTCAACAACTCAAACGAAAGTCGAGACCCGTGAACACGGCTCGCGATATATCCACCGACAGAGACTGCAGTGAGTGCTAGTACAACCTCAATGCATTCGAAATAAATGCGACGTTGGCCGTTCTGATGTAGCCACCTCGAATGGATCGCAAGGATCATCCCAAAGATGGAGAGCAATGTTGACATTAGGGCTATGAGGACTGAAACGACGAGAATGTTTTCCATCAGACTTTGAAAGGCAAGGCCCAGTATAGCATGGTTGGTATTGATGAGGTCTGACTCCGCATGGTCCCGGAGGATAATCGCGAAGTGAGATATGGCCGAGTTGAGACCCGCAAAGGCCAACCACATGATAGCGGGGACGAGAATAATAAGGCGCGTGTAAAGCATGGCGAATCTAGGGTTGGAAGTCATATTGAGGACGGAAGACGTTTGACAGTTGAGGAATAGAGCGGGTCTTACGTAGTGGAACGAGATAATGTAGGGACGTAAATGAGAAAAGGCCTTCAGACGTAGTCTTTAAACGAATTTTTTCCTGGGCCCAACGAAGCCTGTTCTCCAGTCAAAGTAATGGTCTTCGAAATATCTGCGATCGTAGTGGCGATGCGTGTGAATGGTCTCTTCCCGAGTTGATTGGCTAATATACCTGTGAGAGCACAAACAGGGTCTGATTCAGGGAACAGCTCCCGGGTCATCATAGTTGCTCCCAGGACCTTTTCCTCTCGTACCAGAATGACATTCTTCTCAGAGCATTGCTCTTCCAACACTGTACACTTCAACGTGACGGCGAATGGCTGAGTCCAATTCTCTATTTTAGTCATCTCAACGCTCAACGATGTACCAACATGGTGAGCCATTGATGTTGAAAGGCCAGCATGAGTCTCTCCGTGGTACATTCAAAAGCATAAGCATTAGTGCAGCATTCATTTATCTTCCTTCAACCCTCACGCCAGTCCTTCATCTCATCGCTTCCATGATGCGAACGCGTGAGTCCCAGTCACGTCTTAGTCAGAGACAAATCACCGAGTAAGGCACCCATTCTGATCCCTTCTGCATGAATATAGTGGCGTGCTGATCTTGAACCGATCGACATCTAGTACCTCGACTGCCCAGAATCCCTCCATCCCAAGATCGCCCTTTATTTACTCAAAGACTGAAGAGCTTGTCTGGAAGTGGGAACAGCTGAAGCTTTGCGGACAGAGTATCAACACCATGCTACAATGTGTGACCTTACCCAGCCACACTGTGGTCAACAAGTCAGACAAAAATTGTCGCTTCGTTTCTGTTGAAATCGGCGAGACTACAGTTCTTCCACTTGCCAAAGTGACCAGTCTGCAACCCTTGGATTATCATTTGGGTATTTCCTGCGTGGCCACTGAGAAGGACAGGAAGCTCATCATTCTTGGGATCGCAGGAACGAAAAATATCTCAAGCATCCAAAAGTTGGCGCTACGACTCTGGAATCCCGTTGCGACGGCTCCTCCGCCGGCTTTATACAGCTGGTCCACCGAATACTGGGTGTCGGATTCGGTCGTGATCGATGTCAGATCAATCGAGGGCACAGATTTGTTGGACGAAGCTGTACGGGCAGGACGAAGCGTCGCCAAAACATACGTCTGTATCGGCCTTCCCGCAATTTCCTTCGGCCCCTGTTCAATACCCTTGTGTCCACATGCAACGTGAACGCAGCCTGCTTCAATCTCGCCATCGGATATATCTGGATGGCGGCGGCCGTTGATCCGACAAAGCTCGAGGTGGAAGGAGAGGATGGTTCTGGGTTCTTTGGCAATTTGTTTCTGTCGATGATCAATGATGAGACTCAAGGGTCATGGCTTGTAGAGGCAAAGCTGCGGTTCTGGCTCGAAGGCACTTCTCGGATGAAAGCTTGTGTCCTTGCCGAGCTGTTGGAGATGAGGGATATTCGCATCACGACAACTCACAGGCCCATCGCGCGGTCGTGACCGTGTCGTCCATCGTACCAGCCGTTTGCACTGTTGCATGGCGCCACTTGGAGAATGGACCTTGTAGCTAAGCGGCCTTGGGGCGCATATGACGGATTTGCTTTGATGCGCGTTTTCACTACTGCATGTTTCTTATGCCACAAAGAATGACCGGTCTTGTCGAGTTTTCGCAGACTTCATGGAAGTGTTGATGTGACAAATTTACAAGCCCACATGCTGAACCAAGTAGATACAGGATCTCAAGGGCATGTCCATCAATCGAGTGTCCACCAATCGAGTGAACGATTTCAACATCTGTGATTACCTTGTATTCTGCTGAACCATGATGCATGTGGAGCCAGTTATGCCACGCAATACTAAACACTATGGCTTCACCACTCAATTCACCACTTTCTTCACCAGAGGATACCGCGAACAGATCGTCCCAATGCCATATAAATCGTCGTTGGCCCACTCCAAATAATTCCCGTTCAGTCACTCTACTTGACACCACCTCGTCTTTGAACATGGACCCGGGGAGCTGTGTCAGCGACGAAGCAAGCAAACAACTCCACGGTGAGCTCCGACACGTCTCAGATACTCCCTGCGTTGGTATCGCAGATCAGCCAACACAGCAGACCGTCGTCTTCGGAATCTCGCCCGCATACGTGAAGAACTGGGATACGACCGATGCCTTTCGCGAGCTATATCAAAACTGGTACGTATCGAGCCGCCCGCTGGGAGCTTTGCTGACACCGAGTAGGAGAGATGCCATTCTGGACACATTCCAACTCGACCGCCGCGACTTGAAGCTATCTTTTCACGATGACAACGTCCACTTCGCCATCATAGCTTCGTCGGCCCCCAATGATCACGCGGACCCCTCGCTCGAGGATTCATCAAGTACGAGAAAAACGCCGGTCGCGTCACCCTCGCCAATGCATGCGCCCAGCTGCCGATCGAGTCTCTCGTCATGGGGCACACGACCAGAGACAGAGACAACCGATTGAGTGGTTCGCATGGAGATGGTCTCAAACTGGCTGCGTTGGTCATGAAACGACGGCAGTTCCACATGAGCATCGCCGCAAGTCACAGCAATTGGAAATTCGGGCTACATGGCCCGCAGCAGTCTCTTCGCTGCGTGATCACGGCGGCACGTAAGACATCTCACAGTGACTGGCCAGCAGCCGCGGATGATATGGCGAAGTTGCGCCCCCGTATAGAACGCGATGTCGCCGTGGTCATTGGCGCTGGCCGGGGCAATCAGAGCCGACCGGTGTCACCCAAGACGTTTCTGCGATGGTTGCGGATCACTCTTGACATTCATGGACTCATCTCCGCCACGTCGATGGTCCAGACCCCCAGGGAGATTTGCTGCTCGATCCAAGATACTCTGGTCAGCTGTTCCTGCATGGCGTCCGGCTCGCCATGCATCCCGTGGGCGGCAAGGCTTTCATGTATGGCTACAACTTCGCGTGTGGGAAATTTAGCCGAGACCGACAAGGACTGATCAGCCAGCTCGACCTAGCGGACCTAGTACGACAGATCTAGGAGTATGCGTTGTCTTTGCGTGAGACAGACCTACTCCCAAGCTATGTTAACCTCCTCCGGAAGTATCCGCACCTCGGCGATGTGGACCAAGCAGAAAGACTGCTAGAGCCATCGACCAAAACCCGCATTTGCGAGCATATGTTGTGTGCTTCCAGGAAGAAGCTTTTTTTCACTGTGCGGAAATCAGTTTGCAGGTCAGTACAAACCTACTTCAGCGGTGTCAGATGCTAATGTGAGATAGACGGTGAACGCGATCCGAGCATGCACCGGCAAAAAGCCGACCCCACTTCCGACGACTTTCTGGCAACTCCTTCGCTCCGCGACAACCATCCGAACGATTGAGGAGGAGCAAGAGCAACTTTGCAAGGGTGCGAAAATTTGTGCTCTGCCTGACACAGCCTTTGCGAAGACAATCGACCGGACGTTCAGGGCCTGTTTGGCACTCTTGAACGCCCCCGCGGGATGCAAGTCCTCTATGTCGAAGACGTAGCCGGAACACTTGATGTCTTTTACCACGCTGCAGACCAGACCCTGAGAGTTCCCCATCAATGGTGGAAATTGGGCAACGTGGTCCCAATGGCCAGCGGTGGGCAGTATGCACCTGTTTCATGGCAAGAGGTTGTAGAGGAATTACTGATCCTCTCGATTCCTTCCCTCTTTACAGCATCCCCGATGTCACGCATCACAGAGAACCGGTACATGCGCCACATCAGACGCCTGCTGCAGCAGATTCCACAGGACATTCAAATCAGCCCTCATGCCAGCGGTCTGCTGGTCACCTGGGAAGACCACGCAGCGAATGCAATGCAAAACTATGGGGGTGAGCCAGAATACAAAGTCATTCTTCATGCAGGGTACTGTGGCGCTAACGCGGAGCTCCTTCATTCCGAAACGGGCAAGTCTGCCCCACCAATCATGTGTGGTCAGACTGAACTGAGCTCCGAAACACCGACTGCGACCAGCTTCGCAGCATGTGGATGCCGCCAGCAGCTGGTCTCTCGATCGACTCGATGGTGCGTTTTCGCCGAAGTAGACCAATTCACAGCATACTACGCGATGATCTGCGTGAATGAACCGTCGGCGATCTATGGCCTTCCGTCGGAGATGTTGATCCCTGGCACCAGCATTCACGACAGTGGTCTGGCTTCGTGCGATCTTACTGTACTTGCCCCTGTCGGTATCAAACACGAAGAACCCTCGGCCCCGGCTCATCTGAGTGACATGTCATATCCGCATTCGTGCAAAAGGGCTGAAAGTTTCGCACCTTTTTGAAGGAATTTAATAGCTAGACTGACACTATCTTTCATGATGAAAATTCAATTGCTACGTACGTTCTGATCTGACTTTGGTAGCATTTAGACAATTGAGACATCAATCAATGACTTGATGACCTGACCGACATTTTGACCCTACTATACCAATTCTTCCAGCCATTTCGAAACCCAGCCTAGTCGCGCCAACCGACGACGCGTGGAAGGGGCGTGAGGAGCTTTCTGTCACAAGAGACTCTCTCTGTAGCCGAGGTAACCGGCGAGGACGATGTATGGCGCCCGGCGCCATGGATGTTCTGCGACGTCGCCTCGTCTCGCTTGGAGGAGGTGATTCTCTCGTCCAAGTGAGATCGAACCGTGGCTGCGTGGTGTCCATATCAACGGCTAAGTCGTGACGAACCGTCGCGACAGTTCCTCCGGAGCGTTCTGCGGTTCGTAGCGAGGGGACCCGCGGCGGGCGGTAGAGGGCGTCCAAGGCGGTCTCGGTTGGGCTACGCGTGTCAGCACAACCAATTCTGAATTTTCAATGAACGCCGAACTCACCAGATGCAGCACGAGGAACCACGTCCTGTGCGGCGCTTTCTCAGCCACTCCTCCGTACAAGCCAGGTGCGATAAGCCTCGGCACTCGACGCACCGCAAGATCACGCGTTCATCGACTTGATCACCCTCCTCGTCCAAACAAAACACGCAGTGGATGTTGTCGACTTTGTCACTGGAAGTGACGCTCTGAATTGTCAAGTCTTGCACTCCTGCCCATATGTTTGTGAAGAATGGAAGGATCGCTGGCTGGGCTGGCGACACGCGCCATGGAACATTGTTTGCTCGCAGCATCGCAGTCGTGATATAGGGAGCAATCCATGAAGGGGCTGGGAGTGAGTTTCTCATGGTCACTGAGGGCGCTAGTAGGTAGAGACTCCGGATTCCCGAGTCGATCTCGGTGCCATCGCGTGCAGAGAAAGCAGCCCTCAATTGTGCAGAGTGAAGACTGCAGTCCGGCCATATCGAATGTGTTCGTTGGAAGGATGGTCATTCTGAGGCATCTGTCCGATGGCGTTTGATGGCACAATTGGTTTCACTGGATGCTTAAGGCTGTTTCCTGTCTTGTTCTCTAGCCACAGCTGCGTCGTTATCCAAATGATCCAATGCGAATTCACAGACCATTAACGGCTATCAGCTTATGCAGATGACCATATGTGGCTTGAGATGGCGAACATCTCGGTAAGTAGACTAGGTGGTATTTATATGCCGTTCCAACACAACAATGGACGGTAGGTGGCGATACAGAGCATGCCTCATGCATTACGTTACATGCTGCTATAGGGTCGTCGCTGGTCGCTGGCTTCAAGGTGATGCCTTTGACACGGAGGATGATAGAGCTGAGAATGTGCAGCATGATTTAGTCAGGGAACCAGGCTTACGTTGCACCTGAGTTTGCCTCTCCATAGTCACTATGCCATGCTGGGCCTCAAGCGCCGCTCGAGAAAGGTCTGTTGTCCAGGAGCTGTTCACGTGTTCCTGGGGGCAGTTGGAGCGATCCCAGGACGCAGCTTGATCCTAGGAACACTGGTGACGATTCCAGGATCCCTAATCGAGGTTTCAGAACCCGCATGATCACATCCCATCGTGCTTATGCCTCATTGCTCATGCCGACCTGGCGGCGTCGATCACCCTTGCTTTAGAGCTGAGCGATGGAGATGTTCAGAACCATCATATAAAAATCCTTTCTACCCCAAGCAGCCAATACATCAGCTCTTGTTCATCAGTATTGTACATTCCTTCAAGGCATCTCTCACATCATGGTTCGTGCATGAAATTTCCAATGAATTGCTAAATTTGATACTCATCTACCATTACAGCCGCATTTACGAGGTTTCCCGAATGAGATATTGCTGATGATCGCATCACTTCTGGATGGAAAGGCAATTCTCACACTGGGAAAATCATGCAAGAATCTCTACAATAGACTGGAACCCACCATTCTTGTGCATAAAGTGCAATACCAAAACAGCAAATTGTTGCATCTAGCAGCCAAGACCAACAATGCATCTCTGGCAAAAGCTATGCTAAAACGTCACGCCGACGTCAATGCTTTTTTCCGTGGAAAGACCCCGATCATGACAGCATTGAAACACGGTGCTACCGATGTGCTCAAGATCCTGTTGAACTCGCCAGGGGTAGACATCAATCTCCAGAACACAACTTTGGAGAGCGCTCTGTGGTACGCCATCAAGTACAACACCTGCGGGGCGGTCATACGAATGGCAAATGCTCATCCAAACCTGAATCTGGATTTGAGACACAAGGAAGGTCAGACAGCGCTTCATCGAGCAGTCTGGGCGGGAAGGATTGGACTGGTTCAGATCTTGCTCTTTTTAGGCAGTGACCTTCAATGCAAAGATAGCCACGGTCTCTCGCCTTGGGACTGGGCGCGCCGCAGTAACAGGCCCTCCATGCTGCAGACGCTCAGGAGGGGATTTGACTCTCAATTTCCAACAGACTTTGATCTCGTCTATCACGATGAGCTGCCCCTTCATCAAGCAGTATCTCATGGGTCCATCGATGCTATTCGGCTGCTGCTGAAACAGAAGCGCATCCATCTCGAAGCCCACGACCGCAATGGTAACACACCGCTTCATTTAGCGGTTCGGAGTGAAAGCCGAGAAGTTATGGATATTCTGCTGAGAAATCCACATAGCGATGTGAACTGCAGAGATCTGGCAGGAAACACGCCGCTCTGGTTGTCTACACACCTGTCGTGCGACGCTGTCACTGAGAGACTTCTGGAGGAACCAAGGGTGAACCTCAATTTTGTGGGGGGACACGGCGATACCCAGACACCCTCGACTTCCCTTCATCATGCTGTGCTGAGGCCAGACACGGGGGCACTAGAGCGTCTTATGGCCGTGCCGGGAATTGACGTCGGTCGCTGCGCAGCGGGCCAGTCGCCGTTTGCTCTTGCGTGTGCTCATGGACGTGTCGATTCGATGAAGGTGTTGCTGCGCGTAGACCGTGTAGATATCAATGCTAGTGGCCTGGGTCATCCGCCTGTCTGTCAGGCAGTGGAAAGTGGCCAGGTGGAAGCCGTGCGTCTCTTGGTTCAGCAAGGCGGTCGTCTGCAGATCAATCGAAGAACGATGACAGGTCATGACACAGCGCTCTGCATCGCCGCGCGGGATGGCAGCTTGAATTTGGTCCGGGCTCTGCTACGTCATGATCAGATAGATCTCAATCTGGAAAATTGGTCGTGTCAAGGGCCTTTAGCTCTCGCGGCGCAAGGAGCGCACCTAAATGTGGTTGATGCACTTCTGCTGGATGGGCGATTATCACGGCAAAGCATGATCGCAGCCCTTCACACTGCAAACAACGACTCTATACGACAATCGATCTTGACCAAGATTGGTGGCACCGGTGTTCGAAAGCTGCCGCGGTCACCTCGGTGCAGATTTGATGCATTTCAGGCAGGTGTGCAGTAGAGCTGAAACAGGTTGAAAGAGCGCGCGGCGAAAACCCCTAGAAAAAATTTTAACTCAACATGTTGATATGTGGAAATGACACTGTTCACTTGGACTGTTCTGTGTTTGCACGCAACAAGACATTGGCTCCGAATTTGCTCATCTCACCAGGCTATGCCTAAAATGGAGAATCACCAGATGGTTCTTCAACTGTTCTCAAATCAAACCAATAATATTGAAATGTCTCACACTTACTTGTCGCCTCGCAAGCCATTCCTGAGACTTGGGTCTGGCTCTTCGTATAAATACTCCCGCAGTAGCTCACTACTTTTAGTACCCGAATACTTTTCATCCTGCCCCAACCCCAATGGATCACCCACCTTCGCCTGCTGCATCTCGACCCGCCAAAAGGCAGCGCCGGCTATCCGAATCACCAATGGATGACGTTCAAGTCAAAGGTTGCCAACGAGAGGCAGGTCACGCAGAGGCCGGCCATGCATTGATTGCTCTCAAGGTTAGTTCTTCCCAGCAGCTGGTGAACATCGCTAAATATACACTCACAGGACCCCATCCACTCGGCTAGTCCACTGACAACGCAGCTGAGGCAAGTACTTCACAGCCAGGCGGACCTTGCCATGCCCATCGTCAAACTGCTCGATTTTTACTTTGGTCTCTGGGACAGCTATGTCGTGAAATCGGCCGACAAGATTCATTTGGATGAAGAACAGCAGGAACTCCAAGAGTCCAACGAGTGGTTGGAGGTTGAGAACGATCTTCTCGTCCAGCGCTGTAATGAGCAAGCCTTATGGATGTGGAGCCGCGAGCGGGTGCTTCGTGAACTTCACGCGGGTATCGCTGCAGTCCTGAAAGCGAGTGGTGAAGCGGCTTTCCCTGCCGATATGCCTTTGGCAAGACCGACTACTTGACATGAACTGCATGGACTAAGGAGTTTGCTATCTGTAGTCAACGCTAGCGATTCGCACTTTGGAATTTCTTGAACAATGCCGCCGGTGGTGAGATGTGTTTATGTACTGTTGAACTCGATGAAAAGCCAATTCTGACCAATGATGTGGTATCTTGTTGCTAGCCTTCAAAAATCAAAACTTTCCCTTGCCCTTGCTGCCATGGTCCAAGTATTTCAATCTCGAAATCGTCCTCTGATTTTGTTCGCTCGGTACATCCCATATCGCAAATCATCAAAACTGATCTCCTGTACCTAGCATTTATAGCGCAAGACCGATACAACATGACCACCTCTCTCATCCATGACGGTAAGATGCCTACAAGAAATTCTGACAAAGACATGCTGACAATATCACAGAATCCGACTTCGACCTCGATCTTCACGCAATCTGGCGAGAGTCTTCTGGTATACCGACACCACCCCCTTGTCTTGCCACGGACCATGGGTACCATGACTTCGACCGTCTCCGCCACTTTGTCAGAAATGACGCTCCACCACCTCTGTTGGTCGAATGCCTCTTTCACCTTGGACTCGACGATGCGCCTGGCTTCCACTGGACCGGTCCGGATCCTCTTGCACTATCAACCCAGCCTGAAGATCTTTTTCTCCACTTGTCGGCGTTCCGTCTCTCCGAGCAGATACATTGGGTGGAATTCCGACTGACGCGTCTTGATCAAGTCACTGGAGAGATGATTGGCGAGCATTTGTTTTTTCTGCCCCGAATGGAAACGGTCATGGGCAATCTACGCCGAGTACGTGGACAGATGCTTGACATCATTGCGCAAAGCCTCGCTGCACCGAGGACCTCCCGCTTCCGATTGTCTCTGTGGCCACACATGGAGCCCCTGCCGTACGCCAGTCACTCAGTCCTTTCCCCTTTAGCTACACTGCCCACGATGCCAACTCTAGACCCGTCATTTTTTGTACATAACTTGGTGGGGAACTGCTCTTCAAAGTAGGGCAATGTGTGAGTGAAACCTTGTGTGAGTGAAAGCCTGAGTACCAATGATATATCTTCTGATCTACACGCAATCACAGCTCTTCTTTTTTACATTCTTGGTAAACGAGCATTTCAGACAGTCTCATTTGAATAAGTACATACACACCAAATTTCAATTGATACATTTCCGGGAAATATCCAGTACTGTATGAAGCAGATAAATCTTTTCACTCGCTGCGGTTGACATCGACCAAATCCGCCAGGTCACCTCTGGGAATCTGACTCCATTGAATGAGCATGCCAGTCATTTGCTCCTGAGACGATCTCAGAGCCTGGTCGAACATGCGCAGCCGGGCTACTTGCTGATCGTGGCGAGCCTGTAGGCTGTCCCTCTCATTGCTCAGTTGCACGCCAGCCTGCTTGAGACGGAGATTGGTGTCGATCGTTTTATCGCACTCGCGGTGCTTCGCCACGCACGACTCCCACAGGCGACGGTATATTCCGACCAGTCGAGAGGCTTGAAAGGCAAGCTTCGGGTCGTCGCGTTCGAGATCTGCCAATGTCTCTAACACCGTTTGAAAGGGCCCGGTCAGCAAGGCGTCTTTTTGCGTTGCTTCCTGTTTTCAATAGTAGTCAGCCACAGCATTCATCACTTGCTTTTCTGATTGACTTACCAGTGGTCGTTCGGGGCTGGAGTTGAGCTGTGAAACGACTCCCTCACTGTGAGGAAGCACTTCACTCGGCTGCGAGTCTTGCTCCTTGTTGTGCTCTTGCATAGGTTCGGTGGCCTCCATTGCGTTCGATTTGCTGAGATTCCTACAAAGGAAGACTTGAATCCTGGGCTGGTCTTTATAGCCTTCTTATACATCTAGCCAGCAGGTGGCGCGATTACTGGCTGTTTTGATCGGTCATCGCGGTCTTTACTGATTACCAGCTCACCTGGTGAGCGTTTCTTCCCATACTGATCATGGCTGTAGAAAGTTAGAAATGCTTCAAGAATCTGCCTTCGTTCATACGTGTTGAAAAAGGCTCTCGAAGAGAGACATTTGGTAAACGTTGATAGTGCTTATATCAACGTTTCTCAACAACCGTTGAAATTTTTCCTCAAGGAAAACACAATCAAGACATTGAAGATACTACTGAGATAAGGCAAATTCTGAGCGGGAATCCGTGGTGAAATCCCAACATTGAACTGACGAGCATTTTGCCAGCCCAATCATTCATGTACACAAGGCTATGCATCCGTCAACAAAATTTGCGTTCTTTGGCTCTGAAAGTAGTAGCAGTCACTTCGTTGGAAATACCATCTCCGAGACTTTTCTGCCCTTGACATAAGGCTTGCTGTGGTCGTTCCGAGACTCATAAAAATGCTTGCCACGATATTTGCTCTTCATCAAAATCCCGGGCCTTGAATGGTCTCATGGTGTTTATTTGCGCATTTATAACCTTGCATGTCTATGCTTTCACAAAGGTGGACAGCTTGACGTGCTACATGCATAGTTATTCTTCCTACAGTACCATATCAGTCTGCAACCTATCCTGTGAAAATGCCGTTAGGAGATGCTACACAATCAGTGTGTAGCAATCAGTCAGCTGCATCCTCAGAGACGGGCGCATTCGAGGACGGTGCTTTGTTTTCGAATGACATAGCCGTACTCTACGGTAGCAACGAGTCACGCTCTTCGATATGCGCGGATTGTGCTGAAACTCCAGGCACAGGCCATCTGCAGAATTATCGGGTCGGGAATGCAAACGACGCTCAGGTCTTGTTAGACCCAATGCTGAGCAGAACAAGCGGGCTTCAAAGCCATTCTTGCCAACCCTCGACTTGCGCATTGGGGCACATTCTGAATGTCTCCCAATGTCAGGGCGTCATCTTTTGCATTCCGTGCGCCTCAGGTGCAGAACTTTGGAAAGCGGTTCTGCAAGGTAGATCTGCCGGTTGCTCTGAGCATGTGCAGGGCAATAACACATCCTGCTTACCAGAGGATACGAGCGCCTGCCTGCAGTGCCCTCGAGACTTAGCTTCGGAGCATGCTGATCAGAGCTTTCAAGCCGCAAAGCCCTGCCATGGCCATGATCAATGTCCCGCTCCCTCGGACGGCACGCTGAATCCTTCTACGTTGAGCCTCCGTGCTGCAACAAGCACTATTTCCCGATCGCCTTTCAAATGTGACTATCCAGCTTGCAAACAGTATTTCAAGCGTCAAGAAAATCTTGATCGTCATCGGAAACAACATCTGGGGGAACGGCTCCACGTCTGTTGGGTTCCTGGATGCCAACGCAGCTTCTCGCGTAGCGACAACCTTAAGGCGCATTACACCACACACGGGACACATGGAGGACGCAATCGATATGTAGCCACTCTGGACAAGACAGCTCCGGTCTTTGATCCTTACTTTCGTGGATCGCTCACCCCTCACGGGTGGCCAATCGGCGGTGCAGCCTAGGAGAGTAGGGACATTGGCTAGTACGGTAATCATTTGTATCTATTTCCATATTTTTCAAAGCCAGATGAATCACAAGGTCAGAAATTCTTGTATATTTGATTGAAAAGAGACGGCCAGATTCAATTTGTTTCGCTTCGACCGTGCCATACACTCGACTTTATTGCCGGACAGCTTATTCAATCCACATTAAGTTGTTCACCCTCTTTCTTTTTTCTATTCGCCTATCCTCCCGTCAGCAAAGTTCGCTGCTTTGCGTTCGAATCATCGAATAGTACAAGACAACCAAGGACAACACCGTATCACCTGCCAATCCTCAGGGAAACATGGAAAACGAAAATCTGAGACGCGCCATCTATATCGTTTACCATCGTCAGCTTCTCTCCTGCTCAGACCCGCTGGCAACTCACCAAGATGGCCACGCCGCCATTTCTGCTCAAATGCCTTGACGTGAAACATTTCTGTGACAATGACTCTGTCTGATTTTGACTGCCATATTTCCGGCACCGTTTTGAATACTGTTTCCAACTCCTCCATTGGATACGACTCGTAAAACCGCCTTGCAAGAAGAGTCGCCAGATCATCAATCCTGACTTCAAGCTTCGGCTTCATCGCCAGCGCTGTGGTCAAAATCCTCGGTAATAGCATCGGATCCAAGGACAAAAATGCTCGTCGATAATACCCCATTCGGTCCGAGCTATCTCCAATGCGGATTACATGGGGCTTTGTGGAAGCAACACGAATCTCTTCGAGCTGGAAGGCTCTCTGCAGGCTCAGGATCATGGATTGCAGCTGGGGTACCGGAACCTCCGCCGGAAATAGGGGCGATTTCTGGAGCCAGGACGCCATCGTGAAGAAAGCGTCCTGGTCATGTGTCCAGATCTCTTTGGATTCATATCCTTCCATTTCTGTAGCTGAAATGCCCATAAAAGCATGGCAAATCAAGGCGATGCTCGCTCTTACCCCGAAGGGCCGGTATGGCGGATCTGGTCGTTCATACGTGCGAAGAAGGCTGGGTTTCGGCGACGAATGTTGTCCCAGAATGAACAGAATGTACCCAATTTGGAACTCCAAATCCTCCAAGGACATGCTATGGAGATCTTCCGCGTGGGCCAAAGTATTGCGTACGGTGACTGACCACCACAACAGGCTCTCAGATTGCAGAACAAAGCTTCTTTCCCAGTCGCTCTCGCAGCGATGAATGATGCACCATAAAACCCCATCATCTCCAGGCAGCATGACAGAAACGAAGAGGTAGTTCAATACCAGCAGGAGTTGGTGAATCGTGTGCGGTCCCCCGTCAATTACATCCGGATCAGAGGCTGACGGTGGAAGCGTGACACGCGATGGGAGGTTGGTCTGCACAATGATCAGCGAGAAGCGTCTCAAATGTCAGGCTGCCGCTCATACTTACTGGAAGATACATTTCAAAGTAAGGCGTCGTCCTTCCAGCATCAGGCAGGATCGCGTGGGTAATGGTGGGGGAGCGGCTATTGTCCACTTCGTGTGTAGTAGATTCCAGATGACATCTCTCTGGTATCGGCGTTGCTTCAGCACACTCCTGTACAGGAGACGTTGTATCGACATCAGGGTCCCCCGAATCTGTGCGCTGGATAGCGGGAGGTATCTCTCCATTGCAATCTTCTTCTTTGGTTTTTGTTTCATGGTTGAATGGCTCTTCGGATTGTGTCGATTGGTCGTTGGGGGCAAGCCTTCTTCGCTTCCTCTGTCGTCTATATTGTTGCTGGTTTATCTCTTCGTATACACACAGACCAGGTCTACCGCGTCTGACGCACGTCTGGCATGAAGGCAAATCACGATCGCATTTCGATTTTGCAAGATAACACGGTCGACAGGATCGAAAGGATCGACGAATTGGTGTCATATTTGGTAGAACAAGAAACATGTCTGCTCAAACCCGGGGTAGGCACAGCGTTATGGTAAGAGTACTCATTGGTAGGCGGACATTCCATTACAGCAACCAAAGCAGGGGAATCGTGGTATCTCAGAAACAAAAAGCGCTTCTATGCCTTTATATGGTATCAAGATAAAAGACATATTATGGGCAGACTGCATATCTTGACGCTAATCATTTGACTTTTCCGGTTTTGTTACGTTTCATATTTCAAGTCTCAATTGGCATCTTTCAATTTACACTGTATGAATCCTGGGACTAGAATAGCTCCCAGGACCAGCTTTTCGTTCCTAGAGATATAATTTTGAGGAGCAAGGGGCGAAATTGTGGGACCAGTGTTTTCGAATTCAGCATGAGGGCTACCTGCTGAGCGGGCGACAGGCGCGAGAAAGCAGATGAGATTCTTGCATCGACACTGCCATATCTGAAAGAACATCTGAAACAGACAGTGTTTAAGTCACGGCTAGTAATGGCTACAAAAGCTGTTTTCAGCTTGAATATTCTCGATCTAGCAACGCCGCTTGGTTGTGTTGATGAGGCAAATGTTATCACAGATCGCCGTGTCTGGCTAGTACTGTATTATCTTTATTCTCTCGACAAAGATAGTCGCGACAAATCCGACAAGTGGGGATGCCATATATATCTAGGACTGGTGTCAGGACTTTGGACGAGTTCAACTGTTCAAATTTCGGATTCCACGTCGCATTATTTTCTATTACCGAAATGGGTGTTCATCGATGAATGAAAAATATACAGGACGCACCTTTGGAACCGGAATAATTTATTTCTGCTCTCGAATATCTTCTGCCGAAAATTCAATAAATGCTTTCAACTGGTCATCAACCCAGTCACAAGAGAAAACCCTCTGATTCTGCTCACCAACATCAATCTCACTCTAAAATTTGGACACCCATCAATAGCTCACGCTAGCATTGTTCAGACTACCGATGGAAGATTAAAGGGAGACCTGCGAGGCTCAATACTACCTGACATCAGAGCATGTCTCACCCTGCGTCAAAGTTCATGAAATGGCTGGTCCGGACCTCCATTCCAGACAGATTCGCGCTGTGTGGGCTCCTCGCAGTGATATGCTGGGTCTGCTACAGCTTCGGCCGCCGCTTCGGCCATGTGCCCCTCCGGCTGTATCGTGCCGTATCGTGGAGACGAATTTTCCAAGCGCCGACGCCGACCGTGCTCCAGTGGCTCGATGTTCCCTCATACGTGCACGGGGGCGCACTTGCAGCATTGATGACTGCCAACATCATTGTGATCAGCCTTCATTCACAGGACTGGGCGGACGTGCAGAAGCGAGCGGCACGCTTAGCAGTGACCCATCTTGTTCCCCTCTGCTCCGGGTTTAGCATCGATCTCCCAGCCCACGTCTACCGTGTCGAGCGCGCCACCTTCCAATGGGCCCATCGGTGGCTGGGACGCATGTGCGTGCTACATTGCCTGGTTCATGGGTCTGTCGTGGGCACAGTTGCTCGAAATACTGCCCTTGGAAGTTCCCTCATCATTCCACTCCTGGTACGTGAAACGGCCACAAAAGCAGCCTCCAAGTTCCCCGCGGCCTGTCTGACTGATGTTGACTCGCATTATACAGGCCGGATGCAGTCTAGTCTCGATCTTACCTTGGACGCTTGCTACGATTCTTCGACGCTGGCCTCAACTTGGTCTCAAGGTCCACCATACCCTCGCCTCGATTGTGATGAGCGCTCTGATGTATCATTTGATCAACCGGGGGTCTTCCTACCGTTGGGTCCTACTTGGAGGTATCTGCGCTGGATTGGTCTGGACTATCGCGACGTGTCTGCATACCATGTGGCACCACAAGTCGTGGCGGATTACTTCCCGACAAGCCCTCGCGCGGTTCTCGAATCGGCTCTTATGGCTTGATATTGCAGTGCCGATGGAGTGGGGGGCTCGTCCGGGACAGTACGTACAACTCTGGGCACCGCACTGGGGATGCAGGGCATGCTTGCAGCTTCCTGCGTTCTACGTGGCTTCGGTGGATACCGTGCAAACCACATCAGAAACACGAACAGCCCGCGTAATACGAATAGTCACCAAGCCTCGACTAGGTATGACAAAAGAATCGCACGAGCCGCAGGTCGTGCGCATGAGATCCACTTTCCGATATGCGTGCTGGGTCCCTACGGTCACTCGCCTCCCCTGGGCCAGAACGGAACCGTCATCTTTGTACTGGAAGGGATCGGGCTGTTCCGTGCGCTGCCCTTCATCCGGCATCTCGTTCAAGAGAGCCGAAGTCGGCGGAATATCGTGCGACGGCTAGAAGTTCTCTGGCAAGTGGAGTTGAAAAATTTCAGTAGGTCCTCCATTCTTTCACACACTGCCCGGTGTCGTGCTGACCACAAAGACCATCCCCGCTGGGTCGCGGATGAAATCACCCAGATTTTAGAACTTGACCGAATGTTTGACCGAGACGATTGTCCCGAGCATGGTCATCGGGATGACCGGGGGTTTGATGTGAGTGAGGCCTTTCGTGTTAGCGATATCAGGGGTGGGGCTGACTCAAATGCAGATCCTGCAATTCACCACGCACATCCTGGGCGCTCGACCTGTGGATCAACTTCGTTATCGCAACCGCACGCGTTTGAAGTACCGTTTTGAGGCTATCAATGTTGCCAAGTATCTGGCACGCCTGATGGATAGTACAAGCGGAACGGCCGCAGTTTCGGGTATATGTCCTCCAGTATGTACCTTTTGCGATCATGCGAACGCTAATTGTTCCCAGTGTGCGCAAGGAACTCAATACGTGCAGCCGTACACCGTGTCGTTCACACCAGAGCGAGTGCTGATCTCCGGCTGATTGACCTGGACCTTGAACCCTCGTATCAGTGGTGGACAGACGAAGATCCTTTCGACCTTGCAACATCCGGAAACAATTTCTGCCGAGACTGGTACAAGCTCTGAGCCCGCTCAGACGCCCGCTCCCTTATCAGTTGCGCATACTGCCCATGAAGGGGCGGGGCGGCTTTCGGGAGAAACGTTGGTCGATAACAGACAGTTCTGGCAAGGGGGTCCGCCGGGAGTTGGGGGCCCGAGTTCCAATCACAAAAGGTGGGTCCGGCAGAAAATTATCGAAGGCGGATTCTAGTTGGGGAATGATTCGGCTTTGAGCCGCCTGTCCTTGTTAGGGGGCGCGGTTGCTTATGTTTTACCACAAGCCGAACAGACCAAACAGGCACGGTTTTTGGCCAGCGACCAAAAACTCACGCAACTATGTATGCCCAATCTCTGCCTTCCTGCATCGGGATGAATTGACAATGCCTTCCTTCCCGTACCCTTCTTATAAAACATTCTTCTCGGTGCGATCATCAGAAGGCTAGCAAACAGATGATAAGTACAAACATGATGAAATTTCGATTATACAATCTAGCAAATGCTCCAAGTACATGCACATGACGAAATATACCAGCAAACATTGCGGAAGCAACAAAATGAATTCAACAACTTCCATCACATCGCCAGGGCCTACCGTATATGAGCCAGAAAACGCAACATTGAGCGATCCACTTTATGCAAACCAACAACTCAATTCTGTTGGCCATGTGGATAGGGCGCCGTCTGTGGCATTTTCTCCATTGATAATTGCGGGACTTGTTTTGGCGGTTGCTGACTTTGCGGATGTTCCACCTTCCAGATCGTTGACCGACCCGATCGCCTAAGACGGGGGACATGCCTTTGCTGTTCTGCGTGAACACCGGCGTTAGATCCCAGCGTGGGTTGGGTGTTTTCGCTGCATGGTTGTTGAAACATGGGGATATGTTGTTCGCATGCTGTCAAACGACCTTCCCAGTTCTGCATCCAGACCGCAATGTTCTTCGATTGATCGACCTCTTGCTTGAGCTCCTCTATGCGTTGCTGAGCTGCTTGGAGGTATTTGTCCTGGAGCTGCAGTATTTGAAAAAGTTGGTTGTTTTCCTGGCGCAGCTGTTGTAGGGTGTCCGTCAAGGCCTCATTTGTTTGACTCAAATAGTCATATTCTTGCTTGATCTCCCTAAGAATATTGTCGCGTTGACTGGGGCCGGAAGGCCTCACTGTCTGCGGTACCCAGTGGTTGTGCGTGAATCGATAGTTGTCTGGAAGGGGGAAGGTTGCGAAAGAATAATCGGTCTCCGCGCTCTGTGAAGTCATGGCGCTGAGCTGATTTCTGCTGGGCTGGAATGATCAAGGACAATGGTGTAGAGTTTTTGAAGCTCTCCCGGGGTCTCAAAGCAATTAAATATCCTGTAGGCAACTTAGCCACCTATCTCAAGAAACGCCGAGCAGATGAAACGTCGTCATGTGGCCCAGGGAGTGTGTCAACAATTGCTTAGGGCCGCCGTATAGATCTGCGATAAGAAGCTGCTTGGCCAGAAGTCTGCACGTGTACCAAAGCCACCCCAAAAATACCTCACCTAGATCCCCGAAAGGGCACTCCTGGTCCTGGAACCTGAGGCGAGCATTCTAGGATCGCAAGAGCTCCCAGGACCGGCCAATATGATCCTATACTCGACTTCAGTGGAACTGGGATATGTCTCTAGGGGCCTGGGACTAGCTTCCGAGTGTGTTCCAAATCAGCTTCAGTTGCGCGCTAGGCCGTACTTTCTTGTCAATCTTGTCTTGTCGCTTCAAGCTATTAGTATATAGTCCTTCCTTGTTTCATTTTTCGATCTCAAACCTCACAACTGCAACAAGTGTGGAAGCTGAAATAATCACCAAGGCCTATGATTGTGTGGAGCTGCCTCCGCTGGACCTGGCCGAGGAGAAATCTATATGCTTCGGCTGCGTAAGTCGCCCTAGCCAATCTTCGCGAATATCATCTAAACTATGCCTCCAGACGATTTTCTTCGTGTGAATTCAAGCTCGACGAAACTTCATACGGGGTTCAATGGACCGACTTAAAGACGAGTAATTTGCAGAAATTCTCTTTGGCATTAGTCACTTTGCCTACCCAGTCCCTTCAGTGGCTGCTGGAAATAAGGGTGACCATACACTATCGAATTTCCCTCGCCCAGCGCCAAGTAGCTATGAGGCTCTTTGGGCTGCCTTCCATCTTGATCTGTTCCATTTTTGAAATTGCGTATGCTGGCGATGTTTTTTTGCAGCCCCGGATATACCTGCAGTCGCCTCTTCGTGCCAACACGAATGTGAAAATCGAGAATCCGCAATGGCTTAGATTTGCTGGGGGTTCGAACAGCTCGATTTTCTATGTGGGGGAGACCTTGCACTTCAGAAAGCTTCTGAATGCACCTGGGAAATACTTGCGTCCCCAGCGCTTTTGGAATTCCAGGGCCCCAGTATTAGAGGCTCTCTGTATTCGACAGCTGGCATTGGCCGAAGACCGGCTTGTGGTGTCAATCAATGTGTGTTGTCCCCGACAGATCGAAGTAAGAGCCGTATTACTACAGTCAGTTTGGCATGGCCGCAATCCGCTCAGTGGAAATATTTTGAGTGGGCGATGGCTTAGACCCTGGAAGTTCGATCATCAATAAGTGAGCCGACTTTTCAACTTACTCTGAACACAGCATGAATGGCAGCCTCGGATTTGAATTAACAGCCAATGCTGAAGTTCAGGTGATGGTGTCAAAAGCGCATGCTGTTGCATCCGAGCGATGATCGCTGCCCATCGTTGAAAGTACGGTCGTTGAGATAAGGTTGAACGTCGATCAACGCTCTTCAGACAAATAATAATTAAATAAAAGATTTTAAAAAAAAAAATATATATATATATATTTTATTATTATTTTGAATTATTATTTTGGATTATTATTTTGAAATTTCAGGAAATCACCCGATCGTACGATTCTTTCTGGCCATGACCATTCATTTTTCACCTGCCTGTTGACTTTTGCCGAGCCCGTCACCTCAGTAAGTCGAGCTTCAACAGGCCTGACTTTGCACAGGCAACTTCGATGCCCCCGAAAACAATCCCCCCAAAAAGTGACAGACCAAAAAGACTTCACCGCGGCAATACAAAGCAGGCGGTAACAAGACCAGTCAAGAGACCTATAAATATGGCCTTCTTTCCGGGTTCTGTGTCGAAGTAATTCTCTTCCTTTCTGCATCTGAAGAATCCCCTCAAGCTGAAAAAAGGTGCCTTCCTGCAGCAGACTCATGAGTCCCTCCTCTTTGACCCCAAGCTCCTGCTGTCACTGATACCCTCAGTATTCACCCAAGCCACCAAGTCACCTGCCTCTCTCTACCCACTGGTGGTTCACTCCACTGTGCCCGTCTTCGTGCCTGCGGGCCAGAGCTTGAGCCTTGACTGGCGACAATTCTTTGGTGAGTGCTGTATCCATGTGCCGTGTCGAGTGGAGTTAACCATGTGACTCCTGGCTAGCTTCTTGACCATAATCGTGCAAGTGAGGCATCCTGCAGGTAAGTCCCTTGTCAGCCCCATACCCGTCGGCCAGTGCTGACACAACCAATGTTACGACCATCCAGGTCTATACGACAGCTCCAAGTCAGCACCCCAAGGTTATACAACTACCTGTCAGTCACACTGATAACAATCCTCATGAGATCAATTTTGGTTCCACTGCTGTCATGTGCTTGTCAAACACTGCCTCCAGCGAGATCACCAGCGAGACCTCTGAATATCGAACGCCGCCATCCTTGAGCCCTTCCCATGCACATGTCGCCGTTATCCTGAATGGTTCGATGTTCTGATAGTGTCTCAAGCAAGGCTACTTATACACTTCATCGCGGCCACAGGACTTGTGCGGCTGGACATTCCTTGCAATAGGTACGCCTGTTCGGTGCTTCTGCCTGATGACCACTCATTTTCGGTCAGCCATGATCTTGGCTGGAGGGCACACAGAGCAGACCGCCCTCATGGAATTGTAAGACCGAAAATGTGTTGGATCGGTTTGGAGATGAGACTTGTCTCCACAAGACGACTCTTTCGCTGTCTTGGCAATGTCGTCCGTCGTAGGTGCAGGGTGAGATTGAATAAGAAGACCGTGAGTGAACTCTCATCTCATCAGACACATGCTGACTATCTTGCAGGGCCGTTAGCCAAGACACTCTGCATCACACTCGCCCAGGCGTTGCGTTCCATCCTGCCTCTTACAACGGCGCGAGGCATCTCCATTGGTAGCTTGCCAGTTCCTGCCTCAACAGCGCATCAAAGATCGTTGTCCACCATGCACATGTTGCCCTTCATAACTGGGTGCTACCATTGGGCAGAAAAAACATTCGATCCCTCTTCCGTGGTGTGCCAGAATCGGTTGGGGGCAGGTTCTTTGATACGGCGCTCGTCATCGCCAACAAAGGGATGGAAACGACATGCGTCTGGGAACCCACAACTTGAGCATTGCATCATTTGCGAAAGGGTCCCTTCTGTTCTCACAGGCCCCTGGTACCTAAGATAAGTTCCTCGCCTTTGATTTCTCTGCGCCCCACTCCCTGACACAAACAGTGCACGCCCTGAACAATGAAGGCACCCATTTCCGATACGCCGTTGACGTTTCACCATCAGCTCGCGTCTACCAGCCAGTACCAAGGTCACAAGTCTAGACCACATCACCATATCCCGTACGGGAAGTATTGATGAGCCATGCCGACCTGAGCTGACCGGACACCACCTCTCTCAGCTTCCTCCGCCATGACCACACGAGCGATTCTTCTCGTGTAGCTATGTCCCAGCCAGCCCAGTATCATTGAAGACTGTGCTGAAAATCGAGTCATTCGACCAGCCCAATTCATCCTGGATCGCCCCAGGCCAATACGAGCATGGTTGAATTGCCAGCTAGCTACCAGGACATGTGAGTCAGAAGTGTTTCTCTGATCCACTAACTAACCGTTCCCATAGGACATGCCACCAGGCACACCTCGGGCGAATGATCAAGGCAAGCTATGATAGACAGCCGTCTTTCAGCCCATCTTGTATCAATGCACACGCCGCCAATGTCTCGCAAGGGTTGAGAAATGAATCAGTGAGCCAGACAAGTCTGCAAAGACACTCCGCCCTGAACAAAGAGCTATACTACAGCAACATATGTGCGGCATGAAGAGTTGTGAGGTCGAAGATGAAAGATTGTGAGTGAACACTATATCGCCGAATGTATACTAACATCTTTTGAGAGTCCCTTGTCAGGTGCGAAATGACTCACCCGACACGGTGCAAACGCTCAAATTCCCCCAACGACCCCCTTTTCATCCCACGAAACCCTTGAATAGAAATGAATAGGGAAGCAGTCCCGGACGAAAGTCTGTCCTCCTAGGCTGCTCAGAGTTCGGCGCGACTGCTGCACGCTTGATCAGCGATCTTCAGATGATCCTCACAGTGCGGCCATCCCAATTGGGCGAGCAGCATGGGCTCCCCAGTCGAGAACACCGTGTGATGGGTGTTACGTCTCGACATTAGCACGCGAGCTCGGTGACATGCAGTCGATTGCGATGAGAGGCATTTCTCCTACCGCCTCAACGTCAAGCGCCGACACCGAGTGTCCGTTCCCAATCCCAACAACATCTGTGAAGGAGTGCGATACGTTCAGCACAGAGGCCAATGATGAAGATCGCCTACACACTACACATGGGTGGCCGAATGATCAATGGCGGCCAACGTATTGTTCCATGCACCCCTGGAGCTCTTGGTTTTCCCGTTACCCAAGATGAGCAGCCCTCAGCAAGGAGACTGAGGCGGGAATCATCACGCTCATCATCTGCCTTCAGGCCCGAGCTTACATTGGCTCATATGCCAGTGTTCTGCACAAGGCCATCTTTATGGTTCAGCAGTCGCAAGATGAGTTCATTCGCTGTCGGATTCTGAACCGGTCACCCATTCCCTGATCGCACGTCGAAATGCTGGTCAGTCACCAGGAAATGTGAGTCAGGAATCCCTTTTCTGAACTATTTGCTAACGTGCGCCCAATGGAATGTTCCTCCTTGCAAAACCCGGAGCACGTCAAAGATGCCGTAGGCGTTTGACTGCCATGTTTCGGATATGCAGTTCATTTTGAAGTACGCGTTGCCGGTTTTATAAACTAAAGGGCATGCTGAGCAACATGCTCATGAATGGCTTGACCACCTAGGTTGCCTGGCTCAAGTCAGTGCCATGGCTGAACTTGGTCAGTCTTGTGGGAGTTGGTCTTGTGGGTGTTGGCTTCTAAGTGTGGGCCTCACGAGAGTGGGCTTGTGGGCGTTGGCTTGTGGGCGTTGGCTTGTGGGAGTTGGTCTTGTGGGAGTTGGTCTTGTGGGAGTTGGCTTGTGGGAGTTTATAATTGGAAATCGGCTCGTGGGAGTGGGTTGGTGAGCATTACATTATGGCAGTGGGCTCGTGGGCATTGATATGTGGGAGTCGGCTCGTGGGAGTTGGCTTGTGGGAGTTGGCTTGTGGGAGTTGGCTTGTGGGAGTTGGCTTGTGGGAGTTGGCTTGTGGGAGTTGGCTTGTGGGAGTTGGCTTGTGGGAGTTGGCTTGTGGGAGTTGGCTTGTGGGAGTTGGCTTGTGGGCATTGATATGTGGGCATTGATATGTGGGAATGGGCTCGTGAGAGTGGTTGGTGGAAGTCGGCCGGGAGCTGAGAGGAAATCAGATACATCTGCTCAAGGTATGCTCCATGGTCTTTTCACTCGGCTACAGCTGTGATTTCACTTACGAGAGAGGGAGAGCTCCGAAGCGATCTTTCAGAATTGACTAGAGCGAGCATTGACTGACTCAAACTTGAGACCGGCAGAGCCACCAATACATTGGCTGTATTGTCAGCCGGAAGTCACCAGAGTGAGCCGAGTATCAGTTAAAGTCGAGTATGAAGAGCTATGAGGAGATCTTCTCGATCTGATATCGACTGACTTATTGCAAAGGCCAGTGTCATGTGCGGACCAACTCCGCGGAACGTCGCGTAAACAATGCGGCCCCCGCGTCTGGGACGACCTCACCGCCTTTGCCGTCAATAGCAGCTTCCCTCGTCACGCACCGGTGGACGGGCACTCCAATACCAACCCTTCTCGCTTTGGAGATGCGACGCTGTGTGTGCGAGTGCCGACACCGCTTTGCATCCTTGCGTAACACGGAGCTCAGCCTGCATATGTTCAGTTTTCTTGCTAACCCTGACTACCTGCCACGCACCCGACTTCCACCGATCCCCACGGACACTGCAGTAGTCGAGCGAATGTGCATTCCAGCCTGATTCACTCGACATTTGCGGTGGCATGCTAGCGGACGCCGTTCTCGTGTTTGAACAGTCTGCGATCGAGACAAGGCGAAAGCTGAAACTTCCGTAGAGCTTCAGCACAGTGAATCATCTCAGGCAATGAGAATCTTGCTGGACTAGCCCTTTCACGGGTCGATTGGATGTGACTACAAAGTGACGCTTTCAAGAGTGCGCTCGCTGGTACTTGATGCTCTGTCAGTGGACGATTGTGTCCAAATGTGGCTGGCATGAAGCCACATCTGCCCAGCCATGCAGTGCAGTCTGCAAGCTCGGCAACTTTGGCCCGATCGACAGAACCATTCATGAAGCGCCACTGCCAGTGTATTAATTCAACCGACTATTTGCCATGCGGTCTTTTAACTTCGTCCGCCTCCGAAAGCCTTCCTTCTTGATCATATCAGCCGTTCTGCATCCCTGTGTCCTTTAGAAGGACGGTTTGACGGTTTTGGTCCGCTGACCGAAAAGGGATGCGCTGTCTCTCGCAGTATCTATCAAATGACGATTCTGCTCGAGCCCTTCCAATGAAATGGATCTCTCATGATTCTCGTTGGTTGCGGGCCCCAATGCCACCATGGTCTCCTTCCAAACGACCCCTGCCATTCCCATCACGTGACATATGGCTCCGGCCACAATCCTGCTGAAGAGAAGTCGATTTGAGCTTCCGAAAATCCATGCCCATTTTATTGGCGAATCGGAAAATTCTGAAAATTTTGTACTCGGTGATATCAGTTTCACCCAGGAATTCACTCTGATGGGTGTGGGATCTACGAAGAGGAAGCCATGCCCGTGTAAGGCTACCCGTCGAACTGCCGTGGCAGAACAAAGACGGGGTCTTGCGTATTGGTGCTGGACATCTAGCTCGGTTGCTTGTCACCCACGTACAAGAGTGAGAGTTGCGCCACGGTGATGTGGTGTAAGATACGAGCTCAGTGTCTCCCTACGTTGCATCGTGCTGTCGAGTCCCTGTGACATTTGCTCCGTCGCGTACATCCCTACAGGCCGCGTAAATTCGACTTTGCTCGCTCCAGGCCCTTTTCAGCGCACTGATTTGCTCCTTTTCCTAACACAGCGAACTCTGCTAGGTTTGTCCTCAAGAATGCCATCGTGCTGAGCGCGGGTGACGCATCATGACACAACGGTTGCTCTGACGAAGAGTACTTGTGAGGTTCTTTCGTAGTATTTTTTAGGTCTTTCATCTCGTCTTGAGAAGAGTGCCCGTCATGCTGGGAAACTCTAGGCCGGTGATGCGGGCTCATTATGCACGCTGCTTCCGCCTACGTGTTTCCTTAATAAAACCCCGATGGTGTATCCTTCTCGTAGACTGATGACTGCTATCGGTAACACAATTGCAATATACCATCCTGTTCGATAGTCGTACTACGGCAGCCTCGTCGGGGTGTGGGGCAGGACAGCTTATCAAGTGTATACACACTGTAGGTGCATAGTGTCATTTTCTCAAATCTAAGGCTCACCGTTGTACTGATTTTCATATGGAACCTACATTTGTGGCCGTAGAGTTGCTGCGCATTAGCTTCATATTTGTTTCATACGTGATCGACTTCGAATTGATTCAGCCCGATTTGTTTCATGATGTATCGCTGTCGTACTCTAAAAAACCCAGTATAGGCTTCATTGCATGTGTTTGTGAGGCCATTAGAAATATACAAGTCCCGCGTGCGAATTTGATGTCAAGGCGTTTTTAGTTTAAAATGAGAATGCTGTTCATTTTAAGGAGAGATGCGGCTAGAATATATATGTACAGTATGTATCGGGAAGCTCTAGCTAACTGGATTCTTGGTGTTAGGCCTCCCAAGTCAATGACATGACATATTTTCTTTTAGTACACAATTGCTAGCCATATGCTAGGACTCTATCTCCTGTCGAGAAGGACTTGACAACAGCTGTTGGTCTGAGAGAAATACAGTGCTGTGGGTGGGGTCTTTTCTCAAGTCGGACGGAGCGTGCGCGAGGGATGACACACCGCCTGCTCCATTTGGCAACAACGCGTCCAGACTCAGAATTGACAGTCTGCTCATCGACGCGTCGACACTGCCATCATCGACAATTGATTTCAGTGCTAGTCACTATTTTCCAGGCTGGTCACCGTTTCTAAGCTGGTCACCGTTTGAGCTGGTCACCGTTTGAGCTGGTCACCGTTCATGAAGTCATGCGCGATTGTTTACCAACGCTCATTCAAGTGTTTGCACAGCATTTCAAGTGTTGAAAACAAGTTTTGAAAAGCCGGTGAACTGTTTAAAAAGCCGGTCAACTGTTGATGAAGCCGGTCAACCGTTTAAACAGCCGGCTCAACTGTTTAGACAATCGGTCAACTGTTTAGACAATCGGTCAACTGTTTAGACAATCGGTCAACTGTTTAGACAATCGGTCAACTGTTTAGACAATCGGTCAACTGTTTAGACAATCGGTCAACTGTTTAGACAATCGGTCAACTGTTTAGACAATCGGTCCACTGTTTAGACAATCGGTCCACTGTTGATGAGAAAAGGCTCAACTGTTGAAATATGGTCACTCAACTGGTTATGGACGTTCGGTCAACTGTTGATGAAACATGGCTCAACTGTTTACGCCCGCTCGTTCAACTGTTTATGAAACATGATCCATTTTTTATTAAAGAAGGCTTCAATGTTCACCATCAGTGGGTCAACTGTTCACGGACGCTCATCTAAAGTTTCACGATTCTCATTCAACTATCACCATAACAGACTGGTTGCCACCGGACTATGGACCACCGCATCTACCCGTCACCACCAAAGCCAACCTCAACAGTCATCATGGGTTTCCTGACCTCTGAGACAGACTAAATAATGCGTTGTTGCCCAAGTGTGATGGTCTTTGATCAAGCCGACGAGTCTGGACGTGTGTGTATACATGCTCTACGTGTGTACACGCCTCGTGAGGTCAGATTCTAGACATGACACTAAAATGCACGGCGAATTCGGCAACAGCAAAATGCTGGGTTTAGTCATTCTGTATGCAACGCTATCTTGGACGGAAAATAGGCCCTGAAATGCGCTCTCCTGGCCCTACTGCCAGTCTCTTCGCCCATGGCTACAGCCTACACAAGTGACGTATCGATGTTGGTGCAGGTCTTGGCTTCTTCAACTGCCGAGCGAGAGTTGAATACTGGTCCCTAGCACCACGTAGAGGTGCCTGCACTTTGCTAGAGTGCCTTGGTGTCGCAGCTTTCCCCTGCGGAGTCCCTTGATGTCGCAGCTGTCCCCTGCGGAGTCCCTTGATATCACAGCTGTCCCTGCGGAGCACCTTTTTTACACTCGCGGGGCTCGTGGCAGCGAGGGAGCACTTTGTTGACGCAGAGTTTGCACTGCGAAGCACCTTCTTACGCTCGCGGGGCTCGTGGCAACGAGGGAGCACTTTGTTGACGCAGAGTTTGCACTGCGAAGCACCTTCTTACACTCGCGGGGCTCGTGGCAACGAGGGAGCACTTTGTTGACGCAGAGTTTGCACTGCGAAGCACCTTTTTACACTCGCGGGGCTCGTGGCAACGAGGGAGCACTTTGTTGACGCAGAGTTTGCACTGCGAAGCACCTTCTTACGCTCGCGGGGCTCGTGGCAGCGAGGGAGCACTTTGTTGACGCAGAGTTTGCACTGCGAAGCACCTTTTTACACTCGCGGGGCTCGTGGCAGCGAGGGAGCACTTTGTTGACGCAGAGTTCGCACTGCGGAGCCGTGGCCATGAAGATCATGACACACGGGAGTGTGAGGAGGAAAGTCCTGGTTTTTTTAGGGCCGGAAGTCTCGCGCCTTTTATGTCAAGTCGGCTACGTCTCTTCACAGAAGCCCCCTGCGCAATTTCAGAGAAATGACCATTGATTTGTGAGGGCATTGGAAAGTTCCTTCGATACCTTTGGCCAGGAGACACACCTCCCATCGTTCCGTGGTTGGCCTCATGTTGTCTGGGGAACCAGCCCTTGGTTCCATCAATTCGATCATCTAGACTGACCATTTCCTGCGGTGGGTTACACTGGCGACAGGGTACCAGAATTGATGGAACGGAATCCATGGATATGATCGCTGTGGCAACCAAATTGCGTTGCATTGCAAGTTGCGACAGAGGTAATGCAACACAGAAGTCAAAGAGGGCAGACGCAATGGCCATGCAAGTGCGATCATAGGTACCATTGAAATTTTGTCGCGCAACGATGAAAAACCTCCGCAGCGCATGTTGTCCTTGTCTATGTCCTTCTGAGAGCGCAATGAGTAGGAAGGACGATGCTGAAATGACTGGGTTTTGAGACCAGGTTGAAGGAGAGCGGGCGCCACCCCGGAAGAATGAGTTTGTGGAACAACACGCTCGCTGCGACGCATTGCGAACTGAGTGTCAACTATGTCGATGGCAATGATTTGACCAGCTTGATCAAAGAAGATGTTCGAAATTTAGTGTATCCTCCTTAGTGAGGCACACTGCAGGTATTTAGCGTTGCATATGCGTCTCAAACTACGAAGTTAGCCGGAATCAAGACCCTCGTGACTATGTGGTAGGTATCTGCGACCGACAGTGAGCTGTGGTATCAGCCGTTACAGAAGTGGTCAGACAGATAAATCAGGACCGGTCAAGCGCCTCGTACAGTGAATTTCGAAAACAGATTTCCCTCCAGACATACAAGTTTACTTTCCCAGAGACCCACTTTTGCCCCTAGTCCGCATAGTCCGGGTTCCAGACTCTCCCGTAGCCAATGATAAGGCGTCATTCCCACGGGAAGGGGCTTCACCTAGCCAGAATAAGCCTAGCGCAATCTTAGTAAGGGGCTGGGAAAGAAAGCCGTGTGTGTCCGGGGGTAATCTGTTTTCGAAATTGTCTGTAGTACTTCTAATTGGTATCAGGCTGGGATAGGGAGATTTATTTCCCTGCTGAATTTCTCTCACGTACCCTAGCACCGTGGTCACCTCTACTACGCGGCCTTTCATGACAAATGCAAGAATAACGCGACAAACGGAAGAATAACGCGACATTTGGGTCAAGAAATAAGATCCCAAGAAGGTCTCCGGTGTGAAGAATGAATCGTTCGTCGTGGACCCTGACCCATGGGATAGATACCACGTGTCATTTTAACTTTTGTGTTCCCGAGCGATCATTCCGTTCTGGACCCTCCAATTCTCCACTCTGATTGTGGGCTGCCCTCCCCGTCTACCCAAGCTCTGCTAGACGCAAACCCCACTCTTCACACAATTAGGCCATTCTCATCAACAGAAATGGGTCTGTCGAACTCTCTCGACGAAAGCCTTGAAAGTAAAACACTCGGGAATATCATGGCTTTAATCTTCTTGCAAATCTGTCCCATTCGCCAACGAGAGGGGTGGCAAATGCGATTTCGGGCAGCGTCGATCCCGTTCAGAACCGCGTGGCCCCACCATGTGTACTGCAGAACCATCGGGAGGAGTTCCACAGAACCCTGCCTTTGCCCCATGGTGCCTTTGAACTCAACTTGGGCAACATCCAAAGATTCTCTTTCAAGTGTTTGCGAAATATTGAACGAACGCTCTCTTTCAGCAGTCGCATGTTATCTCTTCGAGCTAGCAGATAAAGTGGTCATGTAGCAGTCGAGAAGCAGGGATTCCTGGACTGCGGCATGGCCGTCATATTCGTCCGAGAAGCTCGTCAACGTCCTGGCTTGATCCTGGCTCGATCCTAGAGGGCAAAATCCCGTTGATCCTAACAATGACGCCCACGCAGAGTTCAGCTCCGAAGAGTCTTCCTTGCTACCAAGGCACGTCAGCTGGGTCCGTGTCGATCTCTGGTCGATCTCCTGGTATTGCAACGCTACCATCACACCTCGATGGCCAGGGTACACGGACTCAGTTTCAAACCCTGAACGGTCAGGCTTCAGTGGTCCAAGGGGCTTTGCCGCACCATCATATGCAGCCCAATGACATTCCAATTTTTCTCTGCCAAGTCAACACGACCACCAACACTCTAGGAGGATATGCCAGGAAGTAAACGCAGCGTACTTGCATCATCTGTGTCAAATCGAGATCATATTCACAGCCCTTTAGGCAACGCAGCCACGCCATCACGTCCTGCGAAGCAAGGGTGAGCAGCCACAATTACCACTTCGCGAATATAGTGTGCTTGCTAACTTCTCTTCGTCTTCTCCAGTACTTCGAAACCAATCACGATGCCTCGTCCAACAAAGATCGATGCCATCTCGAGTGAGTTTTAAATCTACATCTTTTGCTAATACGAATTTTGATTAACAAACTTGAATCACAGTTCTGGAGAGTCTTTCTTCACTCTTGGGAATACGGTCAGAAAGAATTCCCTTTCGCGCCCAAAATCGAATCCTCCAAGCCATACAGCAACACCTTGAGCTCCATGCATTTCAGTTCGCCCACAGATGGCTGCCGGAAAAGTCTCTCATGAACGGGTGGACGTGTCCGGAGGAATTAGAGCTACACAGATTCTTCCTATTTTTGGCCAGGAACAAGACTGGAGTGCAGCATAGTGCCTTCCATCAAGCTAGTAGCGCCTTACTGAGAATGAAAGGGCCGGTTTCCGCGATTCGTCACGCTGCTGTTCATCGTCTGACTCAGGATCGTGAGTCTCTCCTGCAGATGAATCGCGTTGCCATTGAATTTGTGACGGCTAGCAGTGGGGCTTCATACTCTGAGAAGCTTGGCCGTCTCTTAAATTTTTTGAAGACTAGGCTTCCCAAGTCAGACCGGCTTCCGGAGCAGCGTTCCAAACCCAAAGGCTCTCTGCGTAGACATCGCTACGGGAAACCGAAGCTTCAACTCACGTTGCTACCGAAACCTACCAACACAGTCTTGCAATGGGTTGATGGGATTTTCACTCTGGAAGTGGAGTGCTTCTTGCATGCTACTTTGTGATGATACTCATTGTGCTGGAGCTCACCATACTGTATTATAATGTGATATTTCATATAAATTGCCATGAAGTCCGATTCATAATTGGTGATTTACACTCATTTTATCAGACAGTCTTTATGTTTCCTGTATTTTTCGCTGGCAATTATTTCTCGGGTTTTGGTCAAGTTTCGGCGCTCGCGATGAAGTGCTTTATTCGCGTTCAAACCATTTCGGTATTTGATGAATAACTTAGAGACACGCAGACAATGGTTTTAGTTTTAACATGCATTACATGAGTCCGGGGCAATATTTCATGGGACGTAGCTGAAAACCGAGCCGCAAATTCGGCCAGACGCACACAAGGTTGGCATCAATGCCCTCAAGCGCCTCATGCTAATTCGCAAGGGGCACGACTTCAAATAAGAGGCCTTTTGTGTGATAGCCATGTTGTATGGAGGCGAAGATGACGAGTCCATATTCTCGGAAGCGGAAGAACGCAATGTTGTGGAGTTGAGGCTGCGTTGTTCCATTTCAGAGTGAATTAAAATAATACAAGAGGAATGCTTGAGTTGGAATTTCATGCCTATTTTTTTCAATTTAGTGAATTTTGAATGACCTTCGTCGTGTCTGTAGCAGACTGAAATGATTATGCCTTCACCACAACCTGGGTGTCTCGAAAGGAATCATAGGGTGGTCGTATAATACTGTCAATGTTGATGTTCAATAAGTCAAACTTAGCCTTAATGGATGAATGCTCTACGAATTGATGGCCTGTTGCGTAAACTTTTGAGGGCATGAAATGTCTTGTGCATGAGGAAAATGTGCTTGATGAAAAATGAGCTCGAAACGCTGGCTTACGTTGTGGGGATGAATGACTGGAAAAACTTTCATCGAAGGCAGCCCGGGATGCCCGTCTTTGTAGACCACCAGATTTGTTTATAGAGACTGCATTTTCATTTCCGCCGGAATTGAAAAACATGACTAATGGTGATGAACCTCTGCAGCTTTTTGCGTACTGTATTGCCTCTGAACCATGACCGGGCCTTGCGTTCCTCGATTGCCTCGTCAGTTTTCTCTTCGGTTTCCTCTTCAGTTTCCTCTTCATGTTCCTCCTTGGTCTGCACATTTTTGTGTTCTCTGGTCTGTTTCCTCCACATGGAGGCGTATCGACCCTTCAGCTTGATGAGTTCTTGATGAGTGCCCTGCTCAACCACTTCGCCTTTGTGGAAGACCAGGATGCATTCAGCGTCTGTTACTGTGCTAAGTCGATGAGCCACTACGATTGTAGTCCGACCATGAGCAAGACTTGCAAGGGAGTTTTGCACGTGCTCTTCAGTGTTCGTGTCGAGCGAGGCCGTGGCTTCGTCTAACAGAATGATCTTTGTGTCTTTCAGGATAGCGCGAGCAATGGTCACGCGCTGCCTCTCACCACCGCTCAGAGCGAGCCCTCGTTCTCCCACTTCGGTGGCATACCCGTCAGAAAACCCCATGATTGTGTCATGTATACCAGCGGCACGACAAGCCTCGTATACGTCCTCATCTCTCACATCCGGGTTTGCGTATTTCAGATTATACATTAACGTGTCATTGAAGAGCACCACGTCCTGTGATACGACCGCGATCTGCCTGCGAAGAGAATCGATACTTATGTTGTGCACGCTGTCTCCATCAATGAAGATGCAGCCTTCTTGAAGATTGAAGAATCGATACAGAAGCCGAAGGACTGTCGATTTGCCCGCGCCAGTCTCACCAACCAATGCAGTCGTAGTCCCGGCTGAACAATGGAAAGAAACCCCGTTCAGGGCATTTTTCTTGCCACCGTACGAAAATGTGGCCTTTTCGAACCGGATCTCACCCCTGCATGTAGTGAGAGGAACAGCCTGGGGGCCATCCACAACGGTAGGTTGCTGTTGGAGCAGCCTTAATGTTTTCTCTGAATGAATCAGTAATGTCTGGAAAGAATGAGAGACGCCAGTGACAGAGTCCAAAGAACTGCGCAATTGCAACATGTACGTTATCAAGCTCATGAACTGACCAAGAGACAGATGCCCTTGGGACACTCGATACCCCGTCATGAGAGAAATGGCCAAAAAGCTGACCATGAAAAATGCAAGCTTAGAGGTACCCGACAACACCCGATACAGCAAGTATCGGTACTCGGCCATCTGGCGTTTGCCAACGGCATTGTAGTAGCGCTCAGTTTCGTACTTTTCTGCGTTGAAGTATTTCACAGTCTCGTAAAGATCGACCGAGGCATTCCTGTAGGCCGAATGTCAGCACTGTATCTCAAAGCGCCGTAGTCCTAAAACATACTTGACCCAGTATTCTTCCTGATAGGCGGCGGCCGTTCGTTTTTGAAGCTCGCCTTCCCCCTTCGCCCGGGCTGCAGACAAACCGATATAGCCAAATATCAAGACACACAACATGAGAGTCGTGTAGACGTCAATGTACACCCAAAAACAGCCCATCGCGATCCCGAAATCACAGAATGTAGGTATGATACGGAATGTCACTAATTCCAAGAATCCGGTTATTCCCTCCCCGTCTTTCATAGCAGACAAGAGCTCTGCGTTTCGCTTGCCGAGATGGAAGTCCAAACTCAGATTGTGTACATGTTCGAAAGTGGCGATGGAGAGCTGCCTAGAGCAATGGCACTTGACGTGATCCCAGAGTATGGAACTTAGAGATTTCAGCAGTCCTCCTTCGCCTTGGAGCCAGATGTAGATGATGTACCGTATGATATCTCGCCAGGGAGAGTTTGAGCCATCAAGAAGTCTTGCAAACATGACCTCAGTTTGAGATGGGATTAAAATGTTGACGACACGCTGGAAAGCCGTGAGAGCGAAGCAGACACAAGCAACAAGCTGTAGATGACGTGATTGTGACGGCCACATGTAGGGAAGCAGGGCTCTGTAGCTCTTAAAATAGTTCCACCGGCCATCCGACAATATCCTTGTCGTGTCTTCGAATTCCTCTTCCGAAGTTACAACTTCAACGCACTTGGCCTGCATGCTCTGTTCATGGTGCTGGCTGGGCTCCGCGTTCATGGAAGAGCCATGAAGGTCCGTAAGGTGCACTGCTCCGCTGGCCTCTCTGCGATTGTTTCGAGAGGGATAAGATATTGTGTAAAGTAGAATCAGAAGACAAAGTGTAATGATGCGAGTAGTTTCGAGAGCCAAACTCGTCGTCCCGCTCTTGATGAATCTCGGAAGCCAACTGCCATCCCCTGTGAGTACGTCCAACTCTGTAGAAACCGACACCTTGTATGTGGCAATTTCGATCGGCATAGCGAGCAGCCAACAGCATAAGTGCGCTATAGTCGGATGACTATTATTGTGGAACAGAAAAGTCAGCTCGGTCGCGTAAAGGGCGGATGTGCTGAGCTTGGGGATCTGCATCATGGCAAGTCAGATGGCATGAACCACTTCAAAATTATCTGCTAGCCAAAGACGTACAATAATCAGGAATGCGTCTCGCTGCTTCCCGGGGATTCGAAAAGTCGCCAGCATTGTAAATAGCCCTTCTGCGAAGCAAGTCGCGAACAGCAGAGAAGAGAGCCCCACGAAAAGCCGCCTCGAAGCCCAGCAGTACTCCTGCTTCCCCTGAGGATGACCTAAGTCAGTATGATCCTGGGGCCGTGCTACCTCTTTCAGAGTTCTCTTTGGCCTGAACAGTGTCGGAAAGGAACGAGCGGCAAAGATGTAGATCAGAAAAATGACACCACATGAATGAAACAGCTCCAGTGACTCAAAAGACACGTGAAATTCCATGATGGCTGATAGTCTCGCGAATGTTTCAAAATAGCCAAGGTAATTATGATCACGCGAAAGAATGCAAAAATCTTGTAGATCTAGCAAAGCTGGGGCCAAAATATTTAATCACCAGGCCAAGTGGAGTGGAAAATTCGTAGCGACCAGGCTTGTGATTGAGACTGACGCGCTGTTGAGGTGATATGGCAGGGTTCGAACACCAGAGATGAGATTATAAAATGGACAAAGATGGGAACTTGGGGAGTGACGCTTATAGCTAATCTGCAGAGAGCGTAAATTACCAGAAGAATATCTTACCGTCAAGGGAAGCTAGTGCAACTGAACATATGTTGTCCCGATCGTATACGCTTGTAACTTACAGCCTCAACTTGACCGAAGTGGACCAGCGATCCGTGCTCAAGTATCATAGAACGAGCGCTCTGGGCTAATCTGTCAAGTGCGAAGATGACATAGCTGAACGGAAGACAATTGAGCTACATGGATTCTTTCGTATCAACTTCCCTTGTCAATGGGCTCCATATTTATAGCATAATTCACGTCTGGTCTCAAATGGTGTACTTTCTCTCCTGGGCAATTGGATGCGAGGCACGAAGCTAGGCCAAGTGGAGGCTACAAACCAGTAATCTGTACCTTGCTCGGAAGAGTGGACCGTTTTAGCTGCTGGGGCCCGGGATCTCCTCCAACTTGGCAATGAACGAAACAGGCTAATTCTAGTTTGGTTAGCCAGGATGATGATCCTACTTTGCTATCTCGAGTGAGTTCGCCATGGGGCACTTTTGCATGGCAAACCGTACAACCTACGTTTGTCTCGACGAGCGCGAGCCTAAAACCTTCTCTAACCTATCTCTGCCATGCCCCAGCTCTTTCTCCCGTCTTCGGCGAAGGCCTTTGCTCCTCGTGACAAACCTCATATTGTGCTTAATCCGAAATATTCGGAGTCGCTGGCAAAAGTTCTCCAAAAGGCAAAGCCAAAAAATTACCAAATCCGCCGGCGAAAAGACTCTTCCAGACAGGCTGCACTGCTGAGTATACTACTAGCATTCGACACTGCCATCTGGATAATTTGTGAGACCGATTTGTGGCGAGGTTTATACGACGTCAGACAAGCGAATGGGCCGCCTCCAGCAAGCCTTCCAAAGTCCTGCGATATCCAGGCTCATGTCATCCACGTTGACACGATATCACGGAATGAGATGAGCTTTAAATTAACTTCCGAAACCATCCAAGCCTTGATCGAATTCTACGACAAGAATATTTTATGTCCTTTGAACTCCTCCATTTCTAATGGTTCCCAGAAAATAACGGCCCCTCACCACAAAGATCCAAAGCAGGAATTTGTTCAAAAGTTAAACGAATTTGTGTTCTGCACTTCTTTTTCGGCGTTGGAGAGCCTGAGGAGTGATGTAACTGGGTTTCTTATTGGCAGACAAGCAATGGCTGCGCGTGAAGCTATAGACAATGTCTTGGTTTCTGTGATGCAACCGCAGCAAGAATGTGGTCTTTGGCAGCAGGGTAGAAGTATTTGGTATCAGGACAGCAGCCTTTTGCAAGGCAGCCTGTTACCGACCCAAGAAAGAGGGCGGATTGATTGGTCCAATAGTCATTCCTCCTTCAAACCCTGGGGCTTCGAGGAAGATTTGCCTGATATGACCATCCCCTACCTCCCTCTTACTCACACGGTATACGCCGACCAGAGCTTCTCGTTCGGGGCAGTCTGGGGAAACCTTCCGCTTTTATCTAGAGATGGGCAGCAGCTCCCTCCACCTTATGCCCAATCTTTATCGCGCTCTCCACTACTTCAATGGCCGTCGATAATTGCTGGAGACACTAGGGGTATGGGGGAAATCGACGAGGCCGGGAGGTATTCTCTGTCGGGCTAGAGACAGGACCGCTGGAACTGCCCTGGAGAATCAAAGACATTAGAAATATTCGGGCAATGAGTTTGAAATCGTTCATCGCAGGCTTGCTGAGCTTCTGGGATCCAAGCTCTGGCTCTTTTCAGCGACGTCAAGTGAATCTATTCATACCTAGTACTGATGTTCCTTCCTTGTTCTTCGTAGATTTTTGACTAGAGGACCAAAGCGGGCTGGCTCGATATCCTCGTTGGTAATAGCAGGTTTAGTGTGCTGTTGAAGCCTCGTTTTGCCAGTGGCCTCTGAATTGGTGCTCATCTCTGACAGAAAGACCCAAGGTGCCATGGCCGAATAATAGTTGACTTTGATGCGAGTCGGCGATTTCGAGATGATGTACACGGTATTCACGCGGAGGCTTGCTGCCTTAATACACTCGAACGGATTGGGGCAAGTGATTCATATCGTGCGAAGAAAGCTCTTGAGAGACCTAGAAGTGGTAGTATCAGTCAAGGGACAAGGTTCCTGAGCCCAGGGCCCGATGTGTTGCTTGTTGCCTCGTGTAAAATCCATTGACTATGAACACGGGCTGCAGCTGCAGGTTTCTCGAGCTGAAAAGAGGACAAAGTGTACGTGATGATACTGCGATTATCCTGAGCTATGATTTTCGTGATCTCGATATCTCAGTCTCCTGAGGGGCGCGTGAGTTCAGCGGTCGTTGGAAGTAGTTTCGATGGGACGACGTGGAGTGTAAGAGAACCTGCATGAAGCGCAAGATCAGATTGTCAGTTCTTCGGGGCTCAGGGAAGCGATTGCTTCTAGAGAAGCTCAATACGTACCAGATGAGTCCAAACTGAATGGGTACTAACAGAAGATAGCCGTGGGAATCAAGCAGGTCAGGTACATCCTGGCTTTGAAAGCATCAACCAGACTTGACATCCAGAGTGCATACTATCTTGAGCGGCTGAGAGAAAGAAGAGTCTCATCTACCTCGAAACTTGGTGCTCGCTGCGCATAAACGAAATGTGGAATCACTCGGCCGTAGGCGACCGGGGCCCAGCATCTCACGCCCAGACAAGGTCGATAGTAGTCAAATTGAGTCAATCATGAAACGTCAATATCTTGACATAGAAGAGAATCTGAAGACGCTCTGTATGAGATTATGCGGAGACTTTGTAGGAAAAGAGATCCTGGGATGGTAGGGGGTGGTACGGGGAAGTGATGGGTGGGAAAGTAGGAACTATCCGGGCTCGCAGACGCTACTTCTCCATTCCCTCCCTCGAGCCAACATCACTCCTTCACCATCTACGGCCAACTCTACCAGTTGACATCATTCTTCTGCCTGTGAGATGGTGTGAATACGGTCCAATAAATAGGTAAAGCTCATTTCAAATCACGTCACAATTTCAACGCTTCACATTAATTCTTGCCTTTAGGTGCAACCTTCCGGCTATGCATCGTGCTGATTCATGGTGATATACCTGAATCCTCTGATATATTGCCATATGTATTTTAGCTAACGATTGGATCACGGTACCAGTATTGTTTTTCTCGATCTCACATCAATCCACATGAGCCCAGGCTCGAGCGTACTCGGACACGACACTCGAAAAATCAATACCTGTCTAGGGTGGTTACCTCTTGCCTACAGTTGCAACCTTCCGGCCATGCTTCATGCTTATTCACGATGGTATACCTACTTCTATTTGATAGCTGGTCATTCTGGCTAATGATCAGATCATGGTTCTAGTCTTTTACCTCTCTTGGCCCTCGCATCGATTCACAAGAGCCCCCTGCTCGAGCCCACCCAGAACGACATTCGATAAATCCAGTCCACTCCAGATGGCATTTTGAATGTATCCAGCTGTCTTTGACCGTTATAAAACATGCCCGTCTCATGTAGCTCTAAGGGGATGCTGATATGAGGCTGTTTGGTGACTGTCAAGGGCCGGTACCATCAGGCCATCAAAGACACTCCTTCGCTGTGGAAATCTCTGCTGAGGAGATTCTCTCACTCGAACCTACCCGGAAATACTTGCTGAGCTAGCCAGTCGGAGTCAGACCACTGAAGCGAAATATGTCTCGGTTTGCACTTCATCTTGCTAGACGGGTGGGAGGTGGACGGAGGTCAGAAACGATTCCAACGCAACATCAACCAGTACCGGGCCGGCATATACAAATGATGGGCTTCTGAATACGGAAGATTAAAGACAACACATGATGGTCGTATAAGAGCCTTCAAATTCTGAAAAATGCGAGTACCATGCGACGAAGCGTCTCACAAAGTCTCGACTTCAGGTGACAGTTATCACCGGCTACCACCATAAGCTTGAATAGCAATATGTAGGGATGAAAAAGAAGAGATGCAAAGTGCCTTCAAAGCGTGGAGACTCCTGGGGACGAAACCATGAGTACTCTGCCAGCAAACAATCAATTTCATTGCTGGGCTATCTTGGCCCTGACTCTCTCCATCCAAGCAGCAGAGCGAATTTTCTCATCGTACATTTTTGAGCATTCTAGAGAATCACGTAAATCCAAAGCTTTGTTTTTAATCTCACGGTCGCTGGGATAGATCCCTGATTCCTGCTGAGATTTCACCCAGGTAAGGAGGCCAATTTCGACGTCGGGAAATCTTCCTCTAGCCTTTTTCGTGCGTATGTGCATCATCGTATGTAGTCTAAAGATCAGAGGTGAAAGATTCGTAAGATGCTGTAAGAGAAATCAGTGAAGGCCAGCCCGATTCAGTCGAATGACATACACAAAATGTTTCATAGCATGAGTCAAGTAGGTATCCTGGAGTCAAGGCAAACAAGACACTGCAAGGTGCGATCAACGAGTAGAATGCTGTTCGGTGGGAAATCGATGCAAGAGATGACGAGGAAAACGAGGAGAACTCTTCGCTCAAGATGGCAATTAGCCCTTACGTTGAATTTTCGCGCTCCGACAGGCCGAGATGGCCACGGCTGTAGCTAGACTCGCCCAAAAGGAAAAAAGATGCACATACAAGTTCAATCGTGAAAATTTAGCCAACTTTTGCCCCCTATATATTTTCGATCTTACAAAAGGCAATTTTAAGCATGAAACTAAACACTTGGTACAGCAAAGCAACCTGAGCGTAAGCCCCGCCGCTGGTGAATGTTCATGGGTGATAATTGAATGGATACCGCCCCGGTCATACGAATCCTCAAGAGTCTAGGCCACTCCTAAGCGAGGCCGGGCTAGCCCGGGTGACAACACGGGAAATGAAAATGTTGTCACAAAAGACCGAGGAGCCTGAAAAGGTAATTCCAATGTGGGAAACTGCGCTATCTCCCCAGTCCTGGTATCCCGACGCGACTGCCTACCAGACCACATTGTTGGACATACGTATGTATATCATTTTCCTATTCTAGCGCGATGATCCCAGAATCACTCTTGGGTTTGGTCCATGTCATCCACTGCGTGCACGAGCCTGCTCACGGGGCAATGAGTACCAGGGATGCTTTCAGCCATGCATGAAGGCGTGTCCGTAGGTGGAGACGTATTCTCGGACGTATTGATCAGGTACGCCGATACCAAGGGACCAAAAATACCACGCACATCCGGGTCTCGACAAGAATGATTTGGCATAATGAGAACAGGTCGTCTGCAACTGGATCAAACCAGCATTATCAACATAGGCAGGAATACGGCAAGATGCAAAGAAGGGTGCTGGGGCTGATGCCCGAGCCAAGAAAGGGGGACTAGTCCTTCTCAGAACGATGTAATGGCCAATAACAGCCTGGGAAGTGGTAAGAATGTGATTTCACGTGTAGACTAGACTAGTCGGGTTGACCCTATCACAGCCAACAGAGGACGATGTAGGCCCGTTTCCGAGACAAGTCCCATTGGACAGGATTAGTGGTCTATCAATGCGGCCTAAGCCTGTGCACTAGTCAATGAATGGATTACCGTCCCCTCCAACCCCGACTTACTCAGACTCCGCAACTCCAGGGGACGGAAGTGCTCACTTTCAATCCAGCATTCCGTCAGACTGCAGTCTTATATTCAACGGCTTCTTCCAAATGGTTCGTCGGCATATACAGTCGTCTCAAGACGTGGCTCATCAGATCAAAGCTCAAATGGCCGCCACCAACCTAAACTCCGATGAGTGCCACGCAGAGCCAGATCACACAGTATGGCTATATCTGATGAATTGACCCTGAAACCCCAAGCTAATGATAGCATGACTGAAAAGCGTGCTTCGCAACTCGGCCCACTATCTGCAAGCATCACCGATCCGCAAGCGCACCATGCAGAAAATGACATGGCTGGTAATTGTATGTTGGATACATGAGCGGTTATAAGTCGTCTATTCACGTTCTGTCCAGGCCTCTCAGATAGCACCCAGACCACCACGAACAGTACGCACCCGAATGAGAAAGGTACAAGTCCATCAACCAGAACTCGATTTTCGATTTACGATTCACATTATTGATTGAACCAACTTTTTTTAGGTTCTCGAACGTCAGAGAAGACAGGAAATCCTAACACGGGTATTGAGAAAGGTCGCGTCCGCATCAGAATTAGCAGCGACTCGCTAGTTCTAAATGGTGACGCGACACGCAACCCACAGACGGATGCAACTAGCAACCATACCATAACCGGGGGGGGCAATAACACGCAATAGTATTCTTGTCAATGGTCGTACAGATTATGATACACTCATGCTGATATTGGACCGCTCCCGATGAAGGCAGCATTGTGAGATGGAATGGTCACGAGAGTCAGCGAATGGCGGCTATCTGAAAGACGGGAGAGACAAGTATATCTATTATGCTTTGCTGGACGGCAATTTACATGTACTGCGAGCTCTTGGAGGGACTGGTATCTGTGCATGTTTTACAGAGAAATCCGCTTAAAACCTGATAGCCTCCTTGTCTTGAACCTTAGATTTAGTCCATCCTCTCATAGACAGCAATGACTTGAATGAGGTTCATCATAAGTACAATGGCTTCATAATTGATAGCGCTTGCAGACTTCATCTCTGATCGAAATCAAAGACTAGTTGATGTCTTTCTTGGCCCAGACGTCATCTTGATGGCCTTGACTGCGACAGATCGAGATAATCCCGTGGCCTGTCTTGCATTCTTAGGAACTGAATAAAGCAGCCGAGGATCAAAATTCCTTGCGCCAAAAGACCAAAGCGAACTCATCTCGATTGCTCTTTGTTGTCCCTTGCCATGAAAACCAGGGAATGGGCCTAGCAGTCTAACCTAAAGCAGTATAGCGTAGAATGCATACCCTCCTTCAACACCACGTCTCTCCCAAATTTTGCCCAAGCCCTGTTCTTTGCTGGCACCCTCCAAAGACGCGTGACTTATTAAACTTTGACCAAGGCAACCCCATTTTTATTTATTCTTTTTTGTTTTTTTATACGGAAAGTCAAAACAAATCGTAAAATCCGTTGAGTCGTCTTAGGGCAAGGGCATGCGTATGCCCTATTCACTCGACAAAACTTTTATGATGCTGAATGGACTCCTGTCCTTTAATCCAGCAGCAGGTCAGGAAGCGAGGTTTCAGGGCGCTTATACTGTAAGCCAGTATCAGTCGGGCCAGAACTATGTCATGTACTCAGAAGTGTAATATTAGTGTCAGTTTCCAAAAACCGTGGACCAATCGTTTCGTGAGCTCGTGCACCATGGCTGCCATGATCAAAAAGAACCTTGCCATACGGAATTGTGGGCCATTTTGGGTAAATTTCGAATCAGGGACTAGGTAAATGCAGAAAATTGTATTTTTCTACGCTTGGGGAGTCACACGTAGACAAGGATTTTGGGCCACTCGCGAAGAGACTATAGAAGAAACCATCCAGCAGGTAGAAAATGGTGTCACCTAAAGCCTTTTCTAGCATGTTTGTAGAGGCGATCAGTTCTGGCATTGATCAAGGATTCGAGCCGCAGGGCCCAGGAGCTTCCAAACTTGAGTTTCTTGCTGACGTGGCCTGCAGCATGGCGTTTTGCAATTGCAGACACGCATCTGAGCACCTAGGCCAAGGCGTGACGAGTCAATACTGAAAAGACCTGGCGGTTACATACTTATTGCTATTGGATATAGAAAACGGACAAACTCGCACTCCTGGTATCTTGAGGGCCAATAGAAAGGCCCACATGATCTTGAATGAAAATCCCGCAAACGACTTAAATTGAGAGGGCCCCCAGGGATTCAGCATCCCATTCATTCAGTGTCCCAGAGAACGATTCGGACGAGCTGAAAGATAAAGCTAGCCATATACTGAGCCAATTCTCCTTGCGTTGACAAATCTCCTTTCTGTTCTTCACCTCACAATCATCTTGAATCGATAAGATGCCCTTCTTACCAAACGCCTTGCAGGATTTGCCTGAAAATGCTGCTCTTGGGGAAGTTCGCGAATCATCGGAGGATCTTATCATCGCCATAAAGGATGCTATTCGGCATCCTTTAGGATCGCATACGGCTGTTCACCTCCTTCAAGAGAAAGCAAAAGAGGATCATTGTCTACAAATGCGTGTCCGAAGTCTTCTGGGAAATACATGGCTTCCAGAAAAGCTAAGCACTCTCTGGAATGTCACATACGATACCGCAAGCAATGAGGAGATCGAAGCTCGGTTGCTTCACCAGAAAAAGATTCTCTGCGATATCGTGCTTGGAAAGAGACATCTCTACGAGCTTATTCCATACGAAATCTTAAATTGTCTCAAATGCTACGAATTTTGCTTTGGCACTGAAAAGCCCGATGACTTCTTTTCCTGCATCGCTGCCAAGGCAGAAAAAACAGAGGAAAGAAATCATGTACTGTTTCGATGCCCACCGCAGCTGCTACTCCGGATCTCTCAAGGATCAAAAGAATGGCTCAAAACCTGCCGAGAAAATTTTCCAGATTTGACCTGGCAGCGCCCCACCTTTACTCAAGAAGAGTGTGATGAAATTCTTAGTTTCTTCGAGGAAAAGGGTTGGGCGTGGAATTGATAAGGGGAATTGAAGGACACTCCATCATGATGGAGATGTCCTTCCGCAGAATCCAATCGCGCTGTGATCTCCGCTCTGGCCTGATCAAAGCCTTCTTGTGCTGTTGCTTGTAATCGGCCTTACGACACGTGCATACAATCATAAAAGATAACTTAGATCATACAAAATCTGTCTTCGCATTTCATGTTGACGTCCTGATCAGGACTAATGCTCTCCATTCCATACTTAGGCTTCATCTTCATGAAATCTGAAATATGTCTTATCGCAATTCTCGTACCACATTTCACAAATTATTGATTGAGACTTTGCGCGTGTGTTCATTTCAGTTATGCCCGATTCTGATGTATTTATCTACCGATGCTTAGCCTTGGAATTATAAGACCACTCTGTGTATAAAGGATCGGTACGACTCACAAAGATACCAATCTTTCAGCACCTGAACCGTGTTATCAATAGAAGTAGCGAAGATGGGGAATTTCAATCACGGTGGAGCGCTCCTAAAGTGGCTTGAGGATAAATCGGAGACAGAAGATGAGGAGCTTAGGTGGTGGTTTTATATCTTCTTCATACCTGAGCGGGTTGTTGGATCACACTCGCCGTGCCACAGTACCTTACAAACAGAGTGCATGAAGCCAGTAGTAATTAGTTAAAAGCTGCACGAGGGTTGCATATATTGACAAATAAATCTAAAAAACAATGTCAACCTTGGTATCTAGAACCTAGCCCTGGTTGATCGATTGACATCCGGACTGGTCACGAAGGCTCCGAACTTCCATTTGCAGATCGAGCATCTGATGTTCCAAGTGCTCTATTTTGGCCCCGAAAGCCAGAAGCTGGTCGCATATTTCCTGCTTGTCCATTTGATCAAAACACATCCTCTTCCAGTAGCTCCCGTCCACATCGGAATCTGCAAGGAATGCTGACGGCCGCTTGGCCAGTCCGGATCCCGCGTTTTCACATTCAACAGTACCGGAGGTACTTTCTCGCAAGGGACTATGGGCAATGAGTGGTCTTTGCTCAAGGATAGATCCAAAATGGGAGTCGTGGTGGCGGAAACTATGTTTTCGCTCGTGCGAGGACTCACTCTGAACGAGTGAAGGTTGCTGGCACACATGACGCAGATCAGATATATTATCTTCTGCGAAATCTTGTTCTGATGTCATGCAATGAGAGAAGAGGGTGTCTTCTTCATCATACGTCTCTAAGACGTGGCCCTGACTATCTTGATTCGCTTGAGGACTAAATGCTCTGTCCAGGAGTCAGAAAGGATTTAGCGTATATGGGCGGCGACGTCAGGAGGAGAGAACTAACCTTTCATGCATTGTACCTCTCTCATCCGTGTCACTCCTTGATTGAATATGGTCTACTCTATGACTTGTCCGCTTTTTCCTGGCAGGCCGAATTCCAAAGTGAATACCGAGATCCACGAGATCCCCCATCGGTGTCCTCGAATGCGTTTTCGTTGCATAAGGTCGTTGCATCAGAATAACCTCCATGAAGACAACTTTATAGTTATTGCGGAGTGCATTGCGAGCTTCAGAGGGCTTTTCATGCTCCTTGGCATAGACACAACTCCACTCCACCGCTGAATTCAGTGATCGCCTCTCTGCAATTAATTCATTGACGTGCGCCTGTCGAATCTCTGACAGAGACTGATATTGCTGAGCTGCAGAAATTCTCTTTGCCCGTTTCTGGGCCTTCCTGCAGAAATCCTCCTGCGTCATGGAAAGCAGCGTTCGCTCCACCTTCGTCCATGAAGCCTTTTCGCCAAGAATCGGGTCCGCTTGGAAAAGGTTGTAGCCCTCATACATGACTTTGGGTGGTTCGCAAAAGGGAGAAAGTTCTACATTTGGCATGAGCTCGAGCTTTTTAAGGGGCATAGGACTGGAACTACACTGACCTTGAGCAGTAGGGCGATGGAATTGTCGGGCAGATGTCACACCATTTTCGTCTGGTGAGACGCCGTCATCTCCTTCCGGCTGTCTGGGATTCATTTCAGAGGAGGATATGAGTGAGTACCGCAAAATAGGAAATAATAAGAGGACCGGAGGAGCCCTTTATACTTTGGCGTATCAGCACGAGACAAGGCGGGCGGACAGCTATGACCCAGGCGACCACTTGCAGGAAAAAAGTAATTGTCATAGTATCTCTCTTGCAACTATGATTGGTCTGAAATCCAAAGAAAAACCCGGGTTGAGCTGCAAGGCTACAGTACGATACTGTTACAGAACAAGAGCTCACAGCGCATTGGGGCGAGCCGTAACTTCAGCCGCCATTGCGCAGCATTGGGACCCCAGCAGCCCCTTTTGGTAAGCGTCTATAAGAGAGCAGCGGTCAAAATAAATATGTTCAACCAAATATTGTGGCCCTGAGAAATAAGTCAATCTACCAAAATTAGATGAGTTAGAGCTATAGTTCTATATCTTGCCGCTTAGAATGTAGTCAATCCCCACGCGATGTGATATATCAAGCACGCTAATTGTAGTTCGGCCAAATCTCGTTCGCGCGCATCCCTCGGTGTGGAACGAAAAGGGTGCTGGTGGGTCGGCGCTCTATGGATCGCGGCCCTACGCTACATGTGGAGGATCGAGGATTGTTTGGGTTTGAAGATTATGCTAGCTGGCCAAAAGGCACAAAACGTGGGTATCCCTGATGGGCAATTGAATGCGAGGCATGAAGCTAAGCCAAATGGATGCTCCAGACCGATAGTCTGTATTTAACTCGGAATAGTGAGCTGCGTCCGTTGGATGGGGCCCGAGATCTCTCAAGCTTGGCAATGAGCTAGTGCTAGCTGAATTTAGCCAGCCCGATAATTTTGTTTGATTATGTCGAGGTTATCCCCTGAGCGCTTGTGCATGGCAAACCTCATCACCACTAATTGTCCCGACGAGCAAGAGCTTCACCTTGCTGTACTTCATGTCTGTCGGCCCCTTGTCATGAAAGTTTGATGACTGGACATGCCGGTCGTATAAGTAACTCAAAAATCTATAAAATTCGGGCACTATGCGATGGCACGGTCTCCAAGGCCTCTGTTGACTTCAACAATCATGAGCGCCATCAATCCTAGACCGTGTGATTCATATAGCCGTTTCTGTCAGCCAATATATAAGATCTATTTTCAAGGCAAAGAACGAAATTCAAGCCAGATAGTAATGTCTCAGCCCTGCACAGTCAATCCAAGCGTGAGGCCCACAGTTGGTAAAGATGTACAAATGAATCACGCTCGCAAGGATACAGTCTAGTCCATATGCATTCTCTTGAACGGAGGTCAGCTTAACTTCAGCCGTAACCGACCGGCCAATCGGGGCATTGAATCCGGAAAAGGAATGCGTTCTGCGAAAGACCGGGAGCGTGGAAAGAAATACTCGACGTGCGAAACCACTCTATCGCCGTCATATCTGGCATCACTTCCTGTTCTGAAGCAGTGGCCTCAGGATCGCCCCCGAACTTGGTTCACATCCCCACCACGCGCACGAACCTGCTCAGGCAAAGGCAGTGGGTACTCCGGCTGCTTTCAACCGTGCATGAGACTATTTCTGTAAGTGGATCCTTAGGTTCTTGCGTATTGACCCGGTATGTTACTACAAAGAAACCAATTCTGCCAAGACAATGCCTGTCTCGCTTCCAATGTCAATTCTTTGGAACAATGAGATCATGTTCACTGTGGTCAAGTCGGTCTGCCTTGCTGACAAGTAAATTGACAAGACTGGCATAATTCAATCCAAGGGTTCTGAAATTTTACCCGGTCCAATGGGGCGTCAGTCTGTTGAGAAATGGTCGTGTGGCTCATGGCACCTTCCGATGTGGTGGGGAATATGGTTTCGCGTACAGGCTCTAGGTGACTCGGCCTGAGTGGCTTGAGTCGTAGCTGACCCTCCAGGCTCCACTGATGAATGATGATGCACATGACTCCGAGAAGAAACTGGCGCCTGGGGAGAATTCAGATAAAGAGTCCAGTTTAGAATATTGTAGCCTTCATGTCTTTTTCATCTGAACACGTTCCATCATCTTCTTAGAGAACTTCGAAATAAATGCCGATACTCACAAATACACTAGCTGAATGCTACATAGCGCTTGTAAGGCCCCATCTCTGACCATTGGCATAAAGCAGACAAATCCATATCTTCGGTCTCAAACGCCACCTCGATATCCTTGACTGCAACATATCGAGTCAATTCCACGGGTAGATCCTAAACCCCACTGTCCAAGAAAAGCCAAAATTCACCAGGGATCAATAATTCATGAGCCAAGAACGGCAAAGCGAAGTCTTCCCACCCGTTCCTTGTCATGGCATTCCAAAGGATGGATGGTGCATTTTTGCCCAAAACAGTATAGCGTAGAATGCATACCCTCCTTCAACACCAAGTCTCTCCCAATGACGCCCCAACTTTGCTCCGTGTGGGTACTCTCCAAAGACGCGTCATCGATAAGACAAGATCTACCAAGGCAGCTGTTCCCTGGAAAAGTCAAAAAATCGTAAGAAATCCGTTCAGTCGTCTTAGGGCACGGGCATCTGTATGCCCCACTCGCCCGGCTCGATGGAACTTATGTGACGGTGAATAGACTCTTGTCCGCCATCGCCAACAGTAAGTCGTATCACGAGACATAAGGGAATGAATACGTCTCCTGGGTATCAGTTGGCTTAAATCTGCTCGAGTCATATGTAATTTACTACATTTCGATACGGTCGATCTCATGAGCAGTCCTTTCTCTGCCAGCAGCGACTTTGAAGCTAACAAGATGCATACCGACCAACAAAAACAATGACTGTCGCCGCTTCAAATTCATCATTCAATGCAGTCCGCAGTGCAAAGTGCTTCGGAGGCTAGTGTGATACCTCTACGAACGCAAGGCGCTTTTTGGCATTCGTAGCAAGACACAGCTTGACTTTTCTTGGAGATGCATACAAGAGAACACAAAGGATACCAAATATAAAAACTGTCTATCTCCATGGCGGGTTAAATTCCTTCATAGCTCTTCTCATCCCAGGAAGCTTTCGAATATCTTCGTAGTTAAACCACTGCGTCTTTTCTTGTTTCGCAAATTTCACTGTGGCTAGAACTTGGGCGGTACTTAGGGCAATTGGGAGACAATACTCAATACCCTCTATTTTCTTCACTCCCTTCACTTTTGCGTTGCCGGGTCTTGCGGTTTTCGGTGGAAGCGTATTTGAATCAGGACTTGGTGTAGAGTTTCCTCTCATTTCAGGCTTCGTGTACCCGGACACATCACGAAGAGCATCCGTGTTTGAATGAGATTCGCTCTCTCCGCAGGGGGCGTTCGTCCCATCGATGGTAGTGTCGTCCTGGAAAATCAGTCTGCGTCGACATAAGCCCTGCGATTGCTTGATCATACCTGTGGGACCCCAAAGCATACATTGATCAATGAAGAGATGCCCAGTCTCCGACTCAAGTTGTCTAAAAACATAGTAACCATAATTCTCTAAACGAGATGGCCTAAGCTTCACAGATCTGGCCAGGGTGCCCCATTTAAATAGCAGTAGAATGCAAGCCATGATCAGGGGCCTGCACCTGCTATCACACGGTCTGTGCTAGCCTAGATCCCCGTGCCTATCTCTCCAAGACTTTGTTTCGTTCTAAGCCTTTTGGGTTTAATGCCGGAATTCTGAGTCAGCTGCATGAGATAGTCAAGTCGCCCCGGCACGTCGAACTCCTTGCTTCACATATCGACCATGGCGAGTCGCCGCAACCCACCAGTGACGGCAGAGGGCCTGCTCCGAGACCTTTCATCTCAGATGAAGCAATGCTAGATTTTCTGGAAACGGATCTTACGCCTGTCATTATAGGACCGAGTGTAACCAAAGACGGTCCACGTGTCGATCTCATTTCAGCCGGTGCAAGCTCCAGCTCGTGGATCTATCGGCTACAAACTATCCTTGAATGGTCATCTCTTGCATCGGAAGAGGAGCTTTGGCTCCAAACACAAGAAATGGAACTGGCGCCCCCCAGGGAGTCACATCCAAGGTGTCTGGCCGATGCCGTCGTTTCTTCGTCATCTAGGTCGGTCGAAGGTCCACAAAGCCCGCAGTGATCTTCAGCAGGGGAGGAAGCTGAGGCGATTGGAAGCGGAATTCGGTACTGGCATTGCGCTTGTACTAGTTCCCGTGATGCCTACCTTTCGGCGACTGTCCCTCGCGGAAGAAGCCAAATTCATACAGCATTTAGTGTCTGACTACCCAAGCATAATTTGTGAAGCTCAAAGACTTCCGAATTTAAAAACGAAGTATCAAAGATTGGTAGGTCAGATTGGCCTTGGTTGTGTCTAGTAGCTGATTTCGTCCCGATCAAGGTCACCCGCCCGAGCCTTCCGTCATGCTAGGACAAGAAGCGCCTAAACCTTCATGAACTCGAAGACCTCTGGTCCCAGCATGTCATACCCCATTATATCCTCACTATTCCCTTCCCAGACAAAACTTCCCCCGGCAGGGATCTCTATTTCCATTCTGATCGGTCCATTCACGAAAAGGATTTCATGTGGCTGCAGCTTTCGCACAACTGGTCGCGTCTCCAGCGTCGCCTCTCTTGGCAGTCCGGGGGGATAAAGCTTGAAAGCTACCCTGGTTTCGTCAGTCCGTGCAAGGTCTCGAAACGCGGATACTGCATTATGCGACGGATGCGCGAGCCGAGTGCCCCACGTGGAGTGATTCTCGGTGGAGTGAACAATCACGGGTCCCTGGCGGACAGGAAAATCGACGTCACCGAGGACCTCCTTGATTTTGTTGGCGAACTAGAATTTGTCAGTTCCGCCTGATCCATCTCGCTAGTACACCTACTGCGTTGTTGTTATCGGCCCCATGTCGCATAAACCGCTTGCATGTTTTTGGGTCTCCTCGCCCATAGATGAGGGGTCCTTTTTCGACTCTTGCTCTCAAGTGCAGATGGCGCTTCACTTCGTCGCTTATATCGGCACCATCCGAGGAAGCCGAGTACACAACGAAGCCTGTAATTTCCATTCCCAACGTAGGCTGTTCACCGTGGTGCGGGGGTCGGTTTGGCGCTGTTGTCATATTGGCGGCGCTCTTGCTGTGAACAGTCTAACTTGATTAGGAATACGAAAACGAGATGTTGCCAGAGATGAAAGGCAGGACATAAAGAAGGAGAGATTTGTGGCTTTATATATCCTGACAAATTGAACAGAATGAACTTATGCCGGCGTTTATAGCAATGATTTTCAGTTCTCCAGGGGGAGCTCAGCCCAGTCAAAAAACAATAGCATGTTTTCGTGTCCGCATCTCGTCTATCCTGCGCTGCGTGTGCTTGTAGACGCGGGTTGGGACAAGTACCAGAGACAACCTTCAGTCTAGCCATGGGATCAAGCCTACAGAATTACTTTATCGCATCTCATTTGTTGAACCATCTATTATTCTTCGTCTGGCTTGCAGATTACATGGGCTCAGCTACTAGGCATGGTTTTGTAAAACCGTCCTGGGCGAATTGCGCTGTTTCATTTAGGTCGGTAGAAAGGGATGCAAAGGTATAGTTGGCGAAATTTTCACAAAAGAGGTCTCGTGCACCGTATTAGGATGGAATAAATCTCATTCGCCGCCAGGGACAGCTGTTTATTACTCTGGCGTCGAAAACTCCCCTGCCACTCTGTCAAGATAATACCTAGCCTTTCGGGCCCTGTCCCCCGTACGGATTATCTCTAGTCCTCGCCTAAGTGTAGTCTTACAAATCATAGCACAATGCTTTCCGAAGCCTCGCATATACCAAGAGTAACCATTGAAATGTTTGTCTCCAATCAACGAACAAAACATCTCCAATGCCCATGTCGCAGAGTCAACGCATGTCTCTGCGGCGAATCGTGTGTCGGATGTGGTATCTCCGTCCAAATAACTCTCAACGAACGGAAGGTGAGCAGTCTGACGCAGGAACTGAATGCTGAATCGCAGAATACCCAGTCTACCTTCGCAAAATTCCCCTTGCGAGGCATAAAAGTGGTTACAGTCGTTCTCGATGCGAGCCAGCTCGCTCACAACTCCAGATAGACTCCATGATGATGACAAGCCGTGTTTTGTGCTCATATTGATAGTGTCCGATGTCATGAGAACCCAAAACTGAAGCATGGTGAATCCTATTTTCGAGAGGGGTGAGCCTTCTAAGCTCCTGGACGATTTCTGCATCTCGAAACGATCCTTCCAATGGATATCAACCGTTTGATATAGATTTCGAGAGGCCTCTTGATTAGGGGAGTCACCGTATAGCTGGCCATTCATGAACAGAAGCATCTTCAGGGCGATCCAGAGGGTTCCATGTTCTTCACAAGTCATTGGTTGAGTGGAGCATCGGTGGCAGTCCGTGGACGTTGCCATGCCGTAAGCGGTCTCAAGATCACTTGATACATCTTCTCCGCGGTGAACACGGCCGTAGATAATGTGTATCATGGCCTTTAGCGCAGTCGTTGATGGTTCAAAAGGAGGACTGGCGATGGATAAACAGTCCCAGGCAGCTTTCTCATATTTTGTCGACAGCGTATCGAAATGATTAGCATTTTCAGGGACTTGCTCCGCTCGGCATGCCAATGCTAATATAGCGAAGAGTAGGGACAGCCATGTCAAAGGCGCCAGATCACGATTCTGGCGGAAGATGGTATACTCCTCCTCAAATTGGACAGAGGAAAAAGTACAAAAAAGCTGTCTTGGCGTCAGTAATCACACTTTCCCGATAATGGAGAGACATTACCGGAAAGACGGATTTGAAGTATCGTTTTTTCAGTCTGTCAATCATTTGTCTGCTGGGTAGGGCATCGAGCGGCTGTTCGAATGTCACGCCGTCTGGCTTTTGGTTTGCGTCGATTTTTTCTTCCCTGTCGCTGAAGATCGCACTGGGAGTTTGGCTTGGCTCCGATAAGACGGACAAGGTGCTGGCAGTGGAAGGCGAGGCGGTCGTATCATTTGGCTCGTTGGGAATGCTCAGCGGTTCAATCATATCATGCGCAGGTGAAGTCTCATGTGACGACATCTTGCCATCTTTATCATACCGGAGCATCATTTCTGGTAGGCTCTCTTGGAGATTGCTGTCCTTGTTGGTAGCACTTGTTCCAAAGACCGAATAGTGCGGTATTGAAGCAATTATTAAAGATTGATGTTCTTTGAATTCGGCGGGGGCCCAGGATATTTAAGATACAAGCCGGTGACTCATGACAGGGGTGAGTATGACCCAATATTCATAGTATGAAGTGCGGTCAATTCTGGCCAAAAATGGAATCCCACATAATACTTCGGCGGTGGAGGAGGGCCCGGCTTCATGACGCCTGTTGTATCGTAGGCACCACGTCTGTAAGTCTTAGCTTGATTCATAGTTTTCGGTGTATGGTCTTAACCTACCCAAGATTGAACACGGGTCTTGTTTTCGCGTCATAATTATCTTCCATCTTCTGGGTTTGAAAGAATTTTCAAAGAGTAGTAAAATGATCTGACGTGTTCACGTTCCTCAATTGAAAGAATCTGAAAATCTTTTAGGGTTCTGCCATCCACTCACCATGTGGGATTTAATAGAGCTTTAAACATAAGACAGTTGCAACTGTGGTTTCAATTCACATATAAATTGTGGAGAATGTCTTGCTTTGGAGTGAGAGATTCAGAAAAGAATAGCGGGTTCGTATTGCCTCAGATATAATGTGCACATCAAGAAATTACGTCACTTTCTTTGCAAAGCAAGAATAGAATCCCGGCGTGGGTCTCGTTTGGGAAGAGACATATTTTGCGAAGGAATGCAATGAAGTTTCAAGGATCCGGGTTTTGGTGGTACTGGGTAAAAAAGACATGGAAGAGGAGCTTTTCAAAATTTGTTCTGGGCACCTTTTTGTAAGTGCGGCTCTGAGTTCACCAATAAATGACGCTGCCAAAGTCTCATTTTGATAAATAAATCTGAACTTCTAACTCACGCGTATATTGATACACATCAAGACACCAGCGAGCAAGATCAGGAACACGAAAACTAGATGTTGGCAGAGATGAAAGGCAGAATACAAAGAAGGGGAGATATGGCTTTATATATTCAGACTGATTGAGCAAGGTGTAATCAGGCAGGCGATCACGATATACTTCACGTTTCCAAAGGAAGCTCAGCCCAGTTCAATTTTCATAACATGTATTTTGTAGACGTTGGTGTATTCTGAGCTACGTGTGTCTGTCCAAAGGAAAATGATACCGTCTCATTCGTTGGAACGTCAAATGTTTTCTATTCTGCCGATGAACAGATGAGCGAGCTTCCAGGCGTGGCTATGTAAAGACAGTGTGATACAAGAATATCATGGGCGAAAGTTCTCAAAAAAGAGACCTCGTGCACCATAAAATCTCATTCGCTGCTGCTAGGAACAGCACCAAATTTCTCTGTTATCGAAAGAAAGCTAGCCACTCTTTCAACGTAGTCCTTAGCTTCTCGGGCCATTTCTCCTGTACAGATGGTTTCCAGCCCCCTCCAGAGTGTATTCGCACAGTTCATAGCGTAATGCTTTCCTATGCCACGCAAGTACCAAGAGTAATGAGTGTCCTCGATCAAAGAACAGAAAATCTCTAACGCACATTTCGCAGAATCAACACATTTCGCGGCATCAGATCGTGTGTCGGGCATGGAATCCCCACTCAAATAACTCTCGAAACACGGGAGATAAGCAGACTGAAGCAGATACCGAATGCTGTATCGCAAAATACCCGGTCTACCTCTGCGCAGGTCCCTTTGTGAGCCGTTAGACGAAGGATCCGCATCAAAGTGGATGCACTCGTTCTCGATGCGCGACAGCTCACCAAGGATGCCAGGTAGACTCCATGATGATGATAAACCATATCTATTGTTCGCGCCAATCATGTCCGATATGGTGAGAATCTGATATTGAAGCATCGTGAAATCCATTGCTGACAGAAATGAGCCTTTCAAGCTCATTAAGCGGCCCTGCACCTCCAACGGTTCCTTCCAATCGATACTAGCCATGAGATGCATGCTCCAAGAGGATGCTTGGTCACAGGAATGACTGTGTAGCTGACCATTCATAAAGAGAAGCGTTTTCAGGGCCAGCCAGAGAACTTTGTCCTCCTCGCCAGTCGTCGATTGAGGGGACCTTCGGTGGCAGCTGATAGAGCTTTCCATTTTGAAAGCGGTCTGAAGAGCCTCTGAGACGTTGTCTCCGCGGTGCACCCGGCCGTAAATAACGAGTATCAAAGCTTTCAGCGCGGTCTTCGATGGTTCAAAGGGTGGACTGGCGATGGATAAACAGTCCCAGGCAGCCTTCTCGTACATTAGCGATAGCCTATCAGAATTATACATCCTCTCAGGGGCTTCTTCTGCTCGACGTGCCAATGCCAAGATAGCAAACAGCAAGGACAGCCACGAAAGAGCTGTTCCGCTAGGATTCTCGCGGAAAGCTCTGTACTCTTCCTCGAATTGAACCGAAGAAAAAGTACAGAACAGCTGCTTTCCCGTCAGTGGTTGTCTTGATCGAAGGTGAAGAAGTATTACCGGAAATACGCATGCAAAGTATTGTGTTTTCAAATTTTCCACTCTCCTCCAGCTGGGCAGGGCTTTGAGCGGCTGTTGGAACGTCACATAGTCTGGCGTTTGGTTGGCCTCCATGTTCTCTTCGCCGTCACTCAAGTCCACACTCGGGGCTTCGCAGAGCTCCGACGGGCTAGTCACGGTACTGGGTGTGAAAGGCGAGCCGGAAGTATCGCCTGGCCCCTGAATTCTCGGCGATTCATTTACCTTAAGAGCCTTTGAGGGCTCATTTGAGGTCATCTTGTCAAGCGACCGCTTCTTTCTCGATACGAATTCACACCTGTCCTTGATACCATATGAAATACATGTATCGCATGGTTTACCTCGACCAATGCAACGGACTTTTCTCTCCCGGCATGGCAGGCAAGCGGCGTCTGGTCTTCGCTTAATACGAGCCTTGTGCTGCTTCTGACCATGCATAATTTTCACTTTGTGGTATATCTCCTGGAGGCGCTCGGATTTCCAGTAGGTCTTGTCGAATGACCGACTCAGGTGGTAGCAAAGGGCTGGATGAAGGATTGTGCTCTATTTCCGCCTCGGGGCCCAGGATATTTATGATGCAAACTAATGACTCGACACGGGGGTGAACACGACCCAATCTCCACATGGAACATTAATCAAAATTTCCAAAAGCCTATTACGGGATATGGATCTTACTACGGCGGTGAAGAGGTGCCCGGTTTCCTGGCCCCCGTCGTATCGTTTGCGCCACGTCTGTAAGTCCCAGCGTTGTTCAATATTCCTAGTGGATAATTGAAGTTACACAAGATGGAATGGAGAGTCCCACTTGCATGCCAAGATAGTCCCTTGCAATTGTAAGAGCATCTGAAGTCATTATCTAATGTAGTCGCATTGGAAGGAGTCTGACAAAATTTCTCGGAGTCCCGCTGTCCATTCAAGACGTGGGCTTTTTCCAGTCAAAGGATTGAATCTACTTGCAGTTCCGATTCGAGTCGGCAATTGAATTGTGTAGTATGTTTTAGTCTAGAGTAAAGAGTCAGAGTTCACAAAAGAAAAAAAAGAAAATTGGTTTGTTTTGTCCATGAGGGCATAGTACCAGGCAGCCGAACAGCGAGTCATGATAGGCTCGACAATTTTAACTATGGAGCTCGTTCCACTAGCCTTGACACTCAGGAAAAATGATTGTTCAGTCACAGCACTGGTGACTGGCATCAGACTTGGCTTTTATTGATAGTCACAAGGGAGGTGCTTCGATTCGACGGGACATGGCATATGAATGTAAGCCACTATGGTAGTATGTAGCAGCGTCTTTCGCCGCAGAAGTCCAGATAGGTTGTTTCGAGATAGCTAGGTAACTCATTAAGCATCCCATCATTGGCCATGAGTTCAAACAGGGATCCAGGCCAGCCAAAGGATTGAACCGAGTAACTAAACAACAGTTCAAGTTTCTTGATTGCCAGGTGCTCAGTGACGCGCATCAATCTGTCCAACGCACTTTTTGATAGAGCCAATTGCGCAATATTCTTGCTGTGAGTCGCGGCATTGTAGACAATGGTATGCAGAGAATCTGTCACCAGGCCAGGAAATATCATCTCCGACTGGGAGCCACGTCTTAGAGCTTGAAGAAACATGATTTCGCTTTCTTCGTCTTGAGACTTTCCTATCGCCAAAATTGCTCGGTAGTAGACCTTTTGATCCTCGATACGGCTCATTAGCCAGTCCACCACTGTTGCCTGATTTGATTCGATTGCCGCGATTAAGATTTCAATTCCGGTGAAGGCAGATTCTGTAGAGAAGTCGTGTCCGACTTCGAACAATCCATGATGCACCCCGAAACGAATGTAGGAGTCAAGCAAAGTGATCAAGAGCTTTGTGGATTGTTTGTATATCTGGTCGTGGGCTTTTTCTCGCAATATAATCTTCAACATCTGAATATCAGCCTTGCTGAGAAGGAGGCACGATTGTCTAGAGGTTGATATATTGGAGTGATCCATTGATTGATCGATAGTTTGGCGAGCACTCGGATGGGTAGGGGAGCTTGCAGCTCTTATATGGATCATGTCAAGTTTCTTCAATAATCTAGCCTAGCAATAGAGCGGTCAACGCCAGGAGAATGTAATCTGGGGTGGGAGGTGGATATGAGAGAACCCTGCTATCATCTATTCGTTAGAGCGAAATATTGCCCCCATAGCTTATTAAGTTAACTTGCGACAAGAATTAAAAGCGGAATGCGACTGAATTCGTGGGTAAATCCCATTGCGAAGGAACATGTTTTGCGCAGAGAACCATGGCGTTTCGGGATCAACAGCTTGATAGCACTACGCTAGAAAAAAAGGGAACATGGAAAAGGAGCTTTTCCAGAAATGCTCTAAGCATCTTCTCATAATCGTGCTTCTGAGGCCACTAAGACCTGACGCTGTCAGAGTCTCATTTGCCTAAGCAATCCGTAGCTCAATAACCACCAGCCTGGACCTGTTCCTCACGCGTATGTTGGTACATACAAATCCATCAGTGAGCAAGTCTGAGTTCGTCTTTGAGCGCCGTCAATGCCTCTTCGTTCCCTGCTCGTAGGAATTTGACCAATTCTGCCAGACCCGCTTTTTTTGCAATTGAAAACCGCTCTTTGGAATATACAAGGTAATCCGGGGCAACCGCTGTCACACATTGAAGTTTTTTAATAGCAAGATCCTGAATGAATTCCAGACTCTCAGCTCCGTCCATTTGGTCTTGGTTACAAGCAGCCTGAATTACTTCACAAGCAATATCCTGGGCCCAGCTAGGTGGACGAAGTGGAACTGCTAGAGACATGCGCTTCACAACCAGGTGAAGAATGGAAGCACTGTCCTTGGTCTGGCGGACAGCGGCAGCGACGGCACAACTCTTTTGCTCGCACGCACTAAAATTGTTGCACAAAAGCCACCTAGTCGCCTCTAATCGGTCATGCTGGGCTGCAACTAGAAGGGGTGTAACATCGCCAGCTTCAATGGAATAGGGCCAACATTCGCGCTGCATAAGCCAGCTAAAGAATGGTGCCGGGCTTGGCTGGTACTGAGCCATCCAGGGCCAGGTGTCGTATTGAAAAGCCCTGACAGTATTTGCTAGGTCGATACCGCGAGCTAACATGCGCATAGCCAGGTCTTCAGTAGCGAATCCACACACGTAAACGCAATGCTCATGCTCGAGTACGTTTGACAGATCCAAGCCCGGATTCGATTCAATCTTTGTCCAGCAGGCATTGAACAATCCGGCCTTCATGACCGACATCTGGAGGATGGTCTGCTGCTGACCATCAGCCGTGATGCAGGCAGGCTCAAGGATATGCTCCACGCTCATGCGCAGTAATAGCTCATGGGCAATGTCCAGTCTGCCTTGAAGGAAAGCCAGATGAAAAAAGCTCTGGCCTGCGCTGTTGAAACCGCTTGCAGTTATGGCTTTGATTCGTACAAGCTCCATTAAGCAATCTTCTGGACAGCTGCGGATTGCAAAAGTGGCCGTATCTGGGCAGGCGTGTTTATACTGTAACACGGCCTGGTTGGCTGAGGCGTGTTTAAAATCGGTATACACTTTCCACGGAATGGCCATCATCTGGGATTCTAAAACCATTCGGATTGCATGCCGGCAGTCTTCAGGCATCCTTTCATCCTTGTGCAGAATGTTCAAGGCATGAAATGCCACGTGCGACTCACATGGTTGCGCAAAGAACAATTTTTGGTAAACGCAGGCCAAGAATTCATAATAAAGGTTATTCGGGGTCTTCGGGGGCTCGTAACAGCGGTTGATTATGGACCGTAGGGCTGCTTCAAAAATCTTGTTGCCGGCGCTGAAGCTTTTCATGTTGGCGTGATCTGCGGCCAATTCCCCAGGACTTTCTTTGCTGGAGGGGCTATCTTCCTGATGGCTTGCCGGCGTGGTATGGCTCATAGTTCTGTTTTTGACAACTGTTGCCGGCACTTTTTGTTCTGAGCTGGCGTCTTTTGCCTTTTAAGAAGTCAGAATTTGGTTGTTCACTTTTTTATGGGACCTTACTTTTGACGATATTTCGAAAACACATTCGACTTCCCGTTGATAGCAATTATCACATGGTGGACCGCCACTGCAAGACGCCCCTGTGCTGGAGCAGGATTGACAAGTACCGTGGGGCCGTTCTCGTGTGATTCTTTTGAAATTGGAGGAGAAAGTACACGCGGGCTCCTTATATTCGAGGCAAGCTAGGCAGGGAACACTTCCCATGCAGCGCTTTTGGGAAGAACGACAAAGCTTGCAAGGAGAAACGGCTGGTTTCCTTGGCATTTCGAAAATCTAGATGCCACTCCCGAGGGTGAGGACTGGAATTCAGATTTTCCAAGTGGAGGGTTCGTGTATGAGTAGCCTTTCGGGTAATGAGATGGCAACGATGTAGTAGGTGGTGCCGTGTTTGACTGGTCAGGTATGTTTGGGGGAGGCTAGCAAAGCCCAAGCTTCTGATACTAAGGGACTGAGCTGGAGATAGGTCATCTGTAGATTGACGGCTGTAGATGGGCTTATGGACGCTTTATGTAGTTGACGGATTCTCAACTCAAAAGAAAAATCGCTGCATCCTTTGGTAGATAAGGAAACTCATCACCGCCGCGTAATAACAGAGTGTCAAGTGTACAACGTAAAACAAGTAGTCTAAAAGGCAGTTCATTGGACTTGAAATTAGAAGATGAAAACGTTGCAGGGCTCAGGCGTATTATATACCTCAGTATGAGAGTCTAAGGCCGTGGGGACTTCCAGCACTGCCCCCAAATACGGTCAGAGCTGAGCAGAAACTATTCTAGGCATTTCCATGCATTATGTTTTATTTATGGTTGATCTCTATTCAAATTGCCCCTGAACAATGAGGGACTGAACATGTTTGTTGAGGCCTAGAATGTGGGGCGATATCTACTAGCTACATAGATCGGGCAAGGGCAAACGCGGGTTCGTTCGGGAGCATACTGTAACGCAATAGGGGCAGCATCAAATTGAAACAGGAACCCTTTCGATACGCATTTAAGCCAATCTTCGCGATCCAGCAATTTCTGACAGCGTAGAAGTTTGGTTTCGTCTTCCTCTGATAAAATCTCTCGATGGATCGACTGTTCGTACCTAACATTGATTATCTCCGCGCTGTCTCTAATCGTAGCGGAAAATAACAAGTAAGGGGGTTTCTTTTTGCCAGGCCAAGTTTCAACGTCTGAAAACAATCCTAGAAAGCGACTGAAAGCCGAAATCTTGCATAGAAGCTTGCTAGTCAGAAGCTTGGTAGTCTTGCATTCCAAAATCATTAGCACCCAGAGATAAAGACAAGCGGAATTTCCTTACTCGTCCTGAGTACAACACATTCGTATCAGATCCTCTTTGGACAGAGCGGTCTGTGTTTGGAGCTGTAGGTGGCATCTTGAGTTCAAATTCCGGCATGAAGAGTTCGAGATAGACGGAAAGAACAGGCTGACAGACTGTTGACTGAAAGGATACCCAGAAGCTCTTATTTAGATCTGTTGATTTCGCCCGAGCCCAGCGACTGCAGTAGATTTGTATGAAGGATTGTTCAATGCGGTATTGCAGATATTGTTGTGTTATGAGGCTCGTGGAGATCAGGAACCAAGCCGAAATAAATCCGAGGATCTATACGAAGAATCAAGTTATCTGGATATCAACTTGTTCTTCTTGTTGTATATATAGCCTTGAGTTTCGTTCTGAAATAATGAAGATCAATCAATATATACCTCTGAAATACAACAGATATCAATAGCAAATAGCTCACCTTGAAGAATTGTTGGAGCAGGACAAATGTGAAGTTACGAATTGGTTTTTGTAAAGCAGCTCCACAGTCATTACAAAGGGCAGCTCTACATTTTATATATTTGTATATACTGATGACGACCTTATAACCATATACACTATTTTAGGTTCGATACACATGTGAGTTATGTCGAACAAATCTTAAGATAGCAGGCCGGCCATAATATTGAATATCCAATCGCTGATTGACTTGAGTATCGTTATGATTGCACAGGGTTCGCCCGAAGTCTGTCTCCTACTGTACATTCGAATGAAGGGTATCTGCCGAGGTTGTCTGGCGCTGGAAATTTTAGGCACAAAAGTTGGGTCAGGCGGCGTAACTATATCACGTGATGGACAATCTGACCCCGCCAATTGTCCCGCATGATGCCATTATCTCCAACGCCTTGAGATCTTCGAAATACCGTGAGTACTCTTCATTCCAATATATGCTATATTTCTGGCAATATCCCAGCACTGAACTTTCTAGACCACTCTTCGGCGCTCACACCCCCTGCCGGTCTCGACAAGATACCCCACATGGCCTCCCGAGAAGACCTGTCTGGCAACTTAGTCGAGTCAATGGAGATTCCACTGTCACTCAAAGAGCTATACAATCGAGCTTGTCGAGATGACCGATTCTTGGCAGAGTCATTGGCGATTCCTGGCGATCGGCTATCTACAACGATACTGGTGCATGGTCAAGGTCTGGAGCTGATCAAGAAAATAGAGGATTTTTCTTTGGTCAGTTCAAATCCCACAACCGTCATAAAACAAATTACTCATATGTTTTTGGTGGCTAGAAAAACATGAACCAGACACGTACAAAGCGCGGGCTGGAACAACATGGTATCAAGCCCGCTGTTCAAGTATACTTTCCTGGCGTGAATATACTCGGGCAGCCTTACATGGTGATCATCCCATTTTTCATCTCAGGAAGTGTTATGCTCGAACAGTTCCCTATTCAGCTGGGCCGTTATTATCATGTTTACGGAAACTGCCGTCTGAGGGTGGAGACAGAGCGAGGTGAGGAAGGCAAGCTCGGCGTATGGGCTTACATGTTAGGCACATAGCGTCGCCAAGATAAACACCATTAAGTAAGCACCGTGACCACGCGTGCATCAAATTTTGTACATTATCCAGTCTGGTTTCCCGTTCAACTTCAGAACTCGAGGCCAATTCACGATGAATTTATTATGTCAGGAATACCCATCCCGTTCGAACCATTGAGAGATCGGATCATATCAGTCTGATCGTCATGGCTGCTGAAATCCAGACGCTGGCGTTTGGCTGGTCTCAAATCAGCAGCTGCAAGGCTGCTGAGATCCAGACGCCGGCGCTTGACTGGTGTCATATTGGGGGCACACTTTACAAGGAGATTTGCTACATGGTGGGTCAGAAACGGTCTTTTCGGCAGAGAAAAGTCACTCACCATCGTAAAGGTCTTGCAAATCATGAAACCATTCACTTAGCCCATGGAGGTAGAGATGGAGGGGTTGAGTAGGCGCTTTCTTTCCAGAAATGAGAGGAACTTGTATGTCCCATAGCATTGAGACGGCTTTCAACATATCGCCATACCCCAACCGATGGAACCTCCCTATAGTCAGCCCCATTAGGAGGGATATTGCGTCATGGTTTGCATGAAAGCCTTTTGCTTGAAGAGTAGTGGCCCATATTTGCTCAAAGACCAAGACCTTCAGGCCACAATTCAAAGCCTTCGTCCGGAATAACTCTCTTTTCTGCTTTCCATCTCTTTTCGTTGAACCAGATAGTGCTTTCTTGAACAGCAGGGCATATTTCGTCTGTGCAGCGACAATGCCATTCGATTCGATTTCGGAATAGCAATACTCAATAGCGATGGATCGCAATGCGAAGACCCTCCGTAGCTTGAAAATGATATCGGATCTATCACCTTCCACTCGTCGAATATCGTCCAGTCTGATATCTTCGTCTGATGGTGGAGCGAGTATGCGTTCTTTCTGCATAGACTCCTTAAGTGCAAGCAGATCAGTTGCCTTATTTTTGATCAAAGCAACAAGTGATTTGGCATGCTTGGTGTCATCGGAGTCCTCGGCAGGATCAGAGTCTTCCTCGTGAGTAGAGTCGTTGGCAGGAGCAGGAGCAGGAGCAGGATTCTGGGTGGGAGCAGAGTCGTGGTGCGGTATAGCAAATATTTGCTCGAAGAAGGTCGCCGCGACGTGCATATCTAGTGGGGGTTCAAGGAGTGAACTTGAATCCAGCCCCGCATTGAGGAAATTTGCAGGGCAGTTATATGGCTGTTCAAAAGTGTTTATGTCGGTAGCGTAATCGACAAGCTCATAGCCAGAGGTAGAAGGAACCGGATTTTGTTGAAGTCCCGGATGTAGTAGAGTATCTGAGCCCACGCAATCTGGACCGATTGCATCCGAAATGCTCACTGGGCTGAGAGAGGAATAAGAGTTTGGCAGGTTTTGGTCTGTCAACAAATCTTGGCCGCCAAAAGTGAAGCTCTCAGACTCAGGGGTATTCACTTCTAGCGGGCTGGGTATCAAATTGCATTGTAGCCTGCTCCCAAGGTCTTTGAGGGCTGAGATGGTCGCCTCGAAATGTATTCGCAGTGACTCATCAGGAACATTGCGTATTACATCCAACGCGGTTAGGAGATCCATATTATTGATCATAAGTTCCCATGGCTCAGTGACATTTAGCTCTGGGAGGCGTAATCAGTGTGTATGCCCAGATAATGTAAAGAGCTGAGTGTTATGCGGGGAAGGCTGAGTCAAATCTGGGAACGTAATCCAGGTCCCTTAAGAAGCCCCGCCGTAGGATTATAATATGATAGTACCCACCTTAGGTAGTCTTAAAGCGGTATCCACACCTGATGTCTGTCCAATAGGTGTCTCTCTTTAGAATTACCGTAATTCTAAAGAGAGACACCTATTGGACAGACATCAGGTGTGGAGCCCGTGATATGTACATGTGCGTGTGATGAAAGTCATCACACTCTCAGATATCTAGTGTGGTTGAATCCACTGTTGGCTTGTCATTGGCTCTTGATTCTCATCAAGCGCCGTAGCCAGGTAAATATTCCAGAGAATTGCAAATGTAAACGATGTTGTAAGCTCGGTTGGTTCGTGCACCTAAGTTCGTGCATTGAGTCTAGAACATAAAGGGGCGCCCTCTGGACTTTTTTCAAGGGGGATTATGCCCAGGTGGCGCTAGCACTTGACTTGAGCAGTAGCGTCCCAAGGTAAAGGATCTGCACATGTAAGAGGTGTGAAAATATGGATGTATTACAATCTACCCAAGCAGGTACCTTTATAGGTACATAGTAGTAAGTTAGTAACCTCCACCTGAGGCTGTAGTTGATTGATCCATAGCATCTACAAAGCAATTATTGAATAATCATGATCTCAGATGCCCCCGTGACTGGCAGGTGTCTACTCTAGTCCTCAAACTTGAAATTTGAGAAGTGCAGGAGATTCCAGGTGTCGTAGCGGTATATACTACTATATATTAAGTGCTTGCCCATACAAGAAACGCTTAAAGTTCAATGTCATCCCTAGGTACATCTCTTAAAGCATTTTGAGTATCCCCGGAAATATGTGCTTTCTGGATTGTAAAGAATTTGCCCCGCCCCCACGCGGGTGTGGTCATAATTTTGCAGACGGATTTTTGCGTTGTCGTGAAGCCTTTGAGCGACAGGGTCTGAAATTATGTGTACCCGCATCCGGCAGAGTTCGAGACCTTCCACGAAACACGGACGCGCAAAACTTGAACCTTGCTGGAAAGTGCCCGCAATGTTTGGGCCAAACACCCCCAAGCTCAGAAGGTTCTCAAGACGCTCTGGTTGGGATAATCAGTAAGAAATGATTGTTCCAAACCCCTAACATGGATTCTGACAATTAGACTAGACTAGGCCACCGGTACAAACTGGTCAGAGAATGGCGGCTATGCACATGTGCGTTTGGATGGATAGATTGTCGGAACAATGGATCATGTAATCAGCTACATTAGTCAGCGTATTGCATGAACTGCTGGTGGTGGAGACGAGAGAATACAAGACAAGGACACAGGCGTGACCCATACCATTGGTACATATCTTTTCGACCGTAATTACGTGTTCAGAGATAGATATATTAGCACGTGATTTATCGCTGTCTACCTAGTTCACCGCCTCGGGAGTATTTTATCAGCTGGACCCGCATCTGTCCGAACTTTGTATCTCTTCTCCTTCTATACCTTATCTGGTATTTCATCAAGTGAATTCCTCCGGGGTGTGGATTGCTACTCCTTTGAACTTAGAGCATCACCCACCACCTCCCTAATTCCCTTCCTCGCACCGTGCTATCTCTTGAGTAAAAAGGAATCCACATTTCATCCAAATCTTCATCGGGCTCTAGTCCCAGGGCACGTAAAATGACTGCTAAGCGCGTTATCCTACGGATTCCGGAACCTGATATGAACTATACCGACTCCTATGAACCTGTCCGATTATACCTTTCCAAAACCGGGGGTTCGCTGCAAGACTTAAATGAAAACCGCCATTACATCCATATCCAACCTCCTAACCCTCATATTCCCTGCAACCGCCCAAAAATCCATGTTGTCATTGATCTGGAGAAGGAAAAGTTCTCAGGGCCCCTCGGTGATGATTTTCCCCATGAGTTCTATCGCGTTCAGCGAGAGGGCGGTGCTATGTACGTGTCATAACCTCAATATTCCTTCTACTTATGCTTATTTACTTAAGGATACTTGCTAAGTACGATGAATCGCCTTGGCTTATCAACTTCCGGAAAAAACTGCGAGCATACACTGACGTAGTGTACCCATGGGGGTGTGAACGGCGTATGGCCCCGGAGTAAATACCCTGGTCGATTGTTTGAAGGGGATTTTATCTCGCTTCATGAAATAATGCATCTCTCAGAGCATTGGAAATGGGTTTGTCCCATGTCGACCTGAAACCTTGATTCTTTCCATCTACATATTCAAATGTTGTTTCTTCAATACACAGTCGAATCAAAGTCTATGCCCCCAAAAAAGCTAGAAGTTCAGCTGATCATTTGGACCCTACTTCTTCTGCATCGACTTAACATATGGGATCTTGACTTGATTATACTAGTATTACATTGCCCGAAGAACACAAAGAACATCAGAAAAAAAAATCACCATATCCCCCCACTTTAACACAGCTCGGAGGTGATGTACAAGTTGGCGCGAGTCATGTTTCAAAGTGGTGCTCTAGTTACCGATGCAGCTCATATAAAAATCACACACATTGGGTTCCGGAAATGAAGCCAAACTTCGTGTATTGGGCCCTCTGTGGTGATAGAGAGTCCGACATATTCGATTGTAGGCGAGTTGAAGACACCCGTTCCCTCGAGCGTTCAGTAGAATACTTGAGCATGCAGGCCAAACCTCGCTTTGAGTCAAGACTCTTGACAGTTTCTGCGGTGCCTGGCAAAACGACCATCTGAAGTCTCAATGAATCTTTCGATCGAAATGGCACTGCTTCTCCTCAAGTTTTGGCCCCAAGGCGTGTCAGGTAGAGCATCTGCTTTGATCTTACCCGTCCGAATGCTGTATATTGAGATGCAGGATCATCTCTTGAGACGTCTCGTCATCTGCGGTGTCTTCTGTCGGACGGAAAGCGGCTTTGGGAATCGCCAGGTGGGATGATGGGATGCGGCTTGGAGGGATTGGTTGTCGTTCAGCGTACGAAATAATCGGATAGTTTCAGCGTGCGTGATCTCGAGGTGGGCTGTAGACACTTGTCCTGCATAGTTGGTACGAGAAAGTAGAAGTGAGCGGCAGGTCTGCCTTCTGCATTGCGAAATTTGTTTTCTGCCAGCCTCAGTTGTCGCTCAAATTGGGCTTTGTCATGGATTATCAAATATCAACATTCTTCACGAGGCCAGTCCCAATACAGTGGCTTTGCTCAAGACGAGAATTGTCGTTGTAAGCCGTGGATTCTACTGTAGCTTCATGAATAGGCACATCAATTGCACCGGTGAGTACAATCACGCCATGCTGTAGAAAATGTTGTGAGCGAAAAGGATGGTCAAACTGCCAACTGAGGAGAAGGGAGGTAAAAGTCCATCAATCAATTTCGTCCTCACACAACAAGTAAACTCGAAATCGAAATGTCAGAAGAGCAACATGCGCGTAGCCAAGCCATGGCTGTTGATTTCCTTGATATCTAACAATCCATCGTGGAATCCGGAATTTTCGACGAAGCCGCAGAGATAGGCGAGGCCACTCCCGCCGCATTGACTGATACACGATGAGACGTAGCGTCAGATGAAGTTGGTGCAGATCTCATGCTTGACGTCGACGTCTTTACACTGCTACCAATGGTACAAGATTTTCCCTTTTCAAGGGGTTGATCAATGCTGCAGCTCGCTTTGTCTCCTTGATCATTGTGAAAATAAAGTAACCCGCTCCGATACACTTCAACCCACGCGATGTGGTGGTGCGAATTGCACAGGTTGACTTTCACTGCATTCGGCTCGGATCCTGTACCTTGGTACCCTTTAGTCAAATCTTGAAGCTGTTAGAAATGCTCTTCATCGACAGTGGATTGCTTACTGGAGCAGAAAGCGCCTTCAAGAGGTGCAAATGGCTCTGAGTACCCGGTGCAATTGAAATTGTCCGTGGAATACACCAAGCACTGGTCTTCATAGTCGATAATCTGAAGGGTCCCTCCAAAGGCGATGGAGATGAATGTGAAAAGTACCAAGAAAGTATTCATCTTCATGCTGATCTCAAAGATGGATCTAGTTCACTTAAAGATCGGTTGTTCACTGCCATAGTCAGGAGGCTGGGGCGCATGGGCATTTATAGTCTCAGCTTAGCCTATATTGTCTGGTTACTAGTTATGCGGCGCTCATGAAATTGAAGCCATTTTGGCCAGCAAGAACTTGACCTGGTTTAGAAAATACGTCCTAAGTTGAAATCTGGCGTCCCTCTACAAAGAATGCTTAAATGGAAGCTGCACTTTGCTTGAGAATTGTTACACGGCCACATGACACACAAATTTGCGGTCTAACAATATCTTAGCGATTGAGGACTTCGTGATGCTTGTTGTATTATGGGGCTGGTGCAGATCGGGAACTAATAGTAGCCACGCAATCACGTGCGTCGTTGGTGGGCCGACACGCCACGAGCACCTCAACCCTGGCCGTGCGAGCGTCTACCGCGACACACGCAAAACATCCTAGTACAATGTTGTACAGCATTCTCGTTGGCCTAGAGATATCACAATTGCTCAGGTTTCCCTCGGGGTCTTTGAACAATTCGAATGTCGCCTCTCTAGCCTACTTCGCTCGACCCGCTTAAACAACATGCTACCCCCTTCCTCGTTGCGACCCAACACCAGCGCTCGCAAAACGCTTGGATACGTGCCCATCACCTCGAAAGATTGATCGAGATGTTGTTCACTGCGGTATACTCCCTCACCGTTACCCACTACGGACGTTCGAGTGATTTCCTGACCCTAGCGCCAATCTCTGCATAGCCCACCGCTTGTCCTATAGATAATTTTCCACAGAAGGCGTGGGCTAGGGATGGAGCAGACGCTCCTGTTTGTGATTACTGCGGCTATGTGGCATGTGCGTTGATCAAACCACAAGCTAGTCCCAAGCTCACGAAGCCGAACTCTGTTTCCCACACGGTCGAATATAGGATTATCTTGATCAGTCCTGGGAGCTGTAACGCTCCTAGAGCACTCACACAAGATCCCAGGGCCAGAGTTGCGCCTCTGAGGTTCCAGGTGAGGTATCCTTGGGACGGGCACTTTGGTCTCACGTGCAGGCTGTTGGCCCGAGCGGAGACGACTGGTCCTGGGATCTCAACCAGTGATCCCGCGAATGACTGAACTAGAATTGGGAATGCAAACACTGGCCCTGGGAGCTAGCCTGCTCCTGGGGCTCTTGAGCCAAATCCTGAAGCCGTTGTTCTTGATCCCGGGGCCAGGACTGTGCCTGCGGGGGCTTATTAAGTTAGTTCCAGGTACCGGTAGCCCCTAGGCGATTCCATCTCCAGAGGTGGTCTCTCTGGCTCTCATGGCCCCTTGACCTGCTCTGAGAAGCACTTCTTATCCTGGAGATTCTCATCATCAACAATGGTATTTGCTATCATCAGTACCAGTGCCGAGGAATGCAAGATCAATTTATTGTGGTCGCCTCCAAGATCGAGAACTATAAGATGCCTGGCCATGACTCAAAGTCAAGTTCAATTTTGAATCATCGACGTTGCTCACTACACTCTATTTTGCCGACTTATCGCCCTCGCATTATCTATTCTCCTTACTGTCATCATGCCCCAATCTCTTCTTCTCTGGGATGCTTTTGCAATTTGTGATGTACCAGACAAAGAAGATAGGACATGCTGTGGTCTTACCAAGCGAGGAAAACCTTGCAAACTCTTTGTGACAGAGGAATTCCACCAAATGGGCGTCAAGAAGTTGAATGAGCTCTCACGCGATCCCTTTGATCTCCGTACCCTTCGCGATAAGCTCCAGAACATCGTCCCTCATTTCCTTTGCGCACGGTGGCATCGTCAACTTCAGATCCACGATGTTCGACAGCGGTGGGAAGAAGCAGCCATTCGCAACCAAGCTCTGGTAAACACACCACAAGTTCCTATCACGGAGGAAGAGGAGCCATTGTCAGAAGCCCGCCTTCATGTGGAGCGTACAGAACCGGGAGCGTCAGTGTCATCCGACAGATTTGATTCTGCTCGACCAACATCGAGATCCAGAAGATCACAATCTTCTGACCGGAGAATGACAGAGGCTCTTCTGCGAGAGGATGGACCTCCCTTGAATATTTCAGCCTCTTCACCAACTGTTGTGGTGATCGAAGGGAAACAAGGAGGAGAAATTTGTCTGTACCTGCAAAGTTTCCGTCCAACTTCAAGCTTGGGAGACAAAACGTGTGGCATCTGTCTAGGGGTAGAGCAAGATGACCCCCTCATCTTGAAATGTAGCGGATGCATCTCTCATGTGCATTTAGGGTGTATGTCATCGTGGCTTGAGACTCTCGAGCCCGGAAGCAAGTCTTCTTGTGTATTATGGTACGTTTTCATTCCTGTCTCGTGTATTGGAATTTGGGGTGCAGAATCTAACCAAGCGAACAGTAAACGTGACGTACTATTTCATGTATACTATGATATGCCAACCGTGATGGCTCTATGGGACCAACAGCAAAGGCAGATCTCGACGGCAGATCACTTGAGTCTATCAACCACGGTATGCGACAATCAGCAACTGTCCGTTCCTATCACGCCTTCTGTTGAGACGTCTCCTGCTCTTGCAGCTGCGACGCTAGCTCCCGCCGGACCAGAAACACACCAGGTGCGTCAAAGGCCAGGAGATGTGGACTATCCATGTCTCCCTGAGACCTCTGCATCCTCGGACCCGCCATCGCTACGCCGATCGGATAGAACCAGACGGGCCCCTGATCGTTACGAGCCGTAGGAGATTTGCCCAGAACGTTGCCGGGCGGACTGCAGCACCGGACTCCCGACACATGTCCGAAATTGTCTGTCAGGATATACATGACACCTACAGGACGGGCGAGATATGATCTGCGGGGATCACGTGATGTATGAGTTTCCCTGAACGTCAAGTAGCTACCTTTCTTATGCTTTCTCGCGCTACGTCTTGTATCCAGAGTAGACAATAGCTTCCTCAATATTGATGTTTCAGCTACGTATATGTGAGACCCGAGCGCAATCCCAAGAAATACCCTGAATTCCCAGGTTCGGCTTAGCTGAGCTCGTGGTATGTCGATGGGCCGCAGCTAAGACGGGCCAGGCTTTCGCCGGAGGTACTAGAAATGCAAGTACAGACTAAGCATCCAGCAAAGCGTATCGGTCAAGTGGAACTTCTTGTTGCACACACACCCACACACCCACAATTGATCAAAGCCCGGCGAGCTCCATATGCCCTAACTTCCCACAGTCAGATATGCAGTTCGACAGGGACAATGCATGTACCATTGACGTCTCGTAAGTCGTATTCATGCCGCAAATAGCCAATTGCTATGGTATCAAACTTCTCTAACATTTCCTTGGCCGGGGTAACTCCTGTGAAAACGTTTTCCGCTGACAGCTTGCTTCAAGAACCCACTTCTAAGTCCACCATTCAATTACTGCCACCCTTAGCATAGCACTTACCTTAACGACAACCACTTTCTAACACCGAATTTCACCAACTATTCATGTTCAAGGGTAATGCTGTCATGTCCTTGGTTCCACGTTGAAACAACGGCCCGCGGCGCGTCACCAGATCACTGATTATGCGCAGCTGACTTTTAGGAAGCTCCACCAATCCCGAGAAGAATGATGCACATTATACACAATCTGCAAATCCTAGTAAGGCCTGCAAAGGGTAGGCTATCCCAATGTTGCCTCTTTCTGAGGTGACCAGCAATGATAAGCATATCTTTTTCCACATTGTGGGCGTGCAAGAAAAAGACTAATATTATGATATTTGTCTGGAAGGGCATATATAGGCTGAGTCAACCCCCGATACAACTCTGCATCTGACAACAGCACCGTGAACTTTTGGACAATCACTTACTATATCTGCAGAAGCTTATCTTTCAATAATCAGAACGATATCATGGGAAGGGTCTTGCACGCCTTCACAAGACTTCGGAAAGAACAGCATCCTAAAAAGGTCGAACTCAATCACGTACCATTGTGCACGCCGTAGTTGACTTTTGACAAGAAGATCTTCTATTCCAACTGGAAGACCAGGCCAGAATGGAAACACCATCGAGGTCTAGACTTTGTGGGGAATCCTTGTTGGATATTCACCAGCCCAGACGTCCCAGATCTTTGCCTTGACGAGATGCAACTCAAGCTCTACCGAAAACTTTCCTTCCAACTGGTATTCGAGAACTGCCAAATGGTATACGAGCATGCAAGAGACCCTCCGCTTGATTGTATCACGAGCCCGATTGCTTTGGAAAACGCCAAACCTTATTGCGTGGGGGATTATCGGTAGTCTGCTGCTTTGAAATGAGGTCAGATGACTCATCGAAAGTGGATGTCTCGCGTATAAAGTATGGCACTGTGAGGGCGGACAGCAGGGAGCGGAGCTTCAGTGTGTCCAATTTGAGTTGTATCATTATTGACTTATTTTGACTATCGTGATATTTACTTGAACAGACAGTCACAATTCTACACAATGGTACTGCCGACACTAATAGCACTCAATGTAAAGACTAAATTCAGGGGTCAGTGTTGAATTGAAGACCACGATTATTTTTGCTCGATATAGATTAAAGAGTCTCCAATTTCTGCATACAGTCTGCCACGCGGCGGGGTGCACATCCGGCGTCGATGCCATTCTCAAAGCCATCGTATACTGAAGTGTAGCTCTTATGTCAGCTCAGCCGTGCGTTCTCGGCCTGCTGATGGTATTGGCTATGAAGCACCTTAGCGTACGTTTTGCGCCAATCGCCATTTTGCCTGCGATGGCCTTGTCGTGCATCGTTCATCCAAAAGGTGGCGGGCCTTCTCCGCTGAGAACTTCGGGGGTCAGCCAGAAATCCCAGTCAACGGCGTCTTCTTTCTCAGATTGCAGAAAGTCGCATTTGCAGATCGCCTGCTTCTGAACTGGAGCTTCTGGAGGGGTATTGATGTTCTGTGCAGCAAATGCATGTTTGGGAGAAACAGCTGCAAGAGATTTTGTCAGTAGGATTGGCACTTTGCTTCCATTGGTATACTTACCTGGCAGCTTGCTTCGGTCAATTTCCGGCACAATAGAGAATTCCTGACCAGGCATGACGGTTTTGCGGGTCGAGAGAGACGAATGACTGGAAAATCTTGCTCGAGCGCTCTTCAAGTGAGTGGGAGTGTAGGTAGACGCTCAACAGTCTTCCTGGATACCTGAACAACAAAACGAAAATGGGTCCAATTTTCGCGGTCAACCGGTCATCACCTCGACAGTCATCATTTAATTCAGCGCACTTGTGTGTTTCAACTTATAATTTGGGCCATCGGATTTTTGAATTTTGATTGTATGCTCATTAAGTAAATGGTTTCTTGGACTCTATCTGATATTGAATGAAGGGCAGTGCTTCAGAAATGATCGCGAAGGAATGAGACCAAGGCAGAGAGTATCATAGTTCGTACCATGTTCAGCACAGCGCTGCACCTAGCACGAGAATCCCGAGCCGCATCTCATTTGAACACACTTCGCACCAAATGACGCTTTCGCTTCCTTGATCGACCGTGCTTGCGCAGCAGATTGACTACTTTCGAATGCTGCCCGTGTTCGGCCCACCAGATTGGCGCTCTTCCTTGATCATCAGCCAAGTTCAGATTGATATCAGGATGTTTCAGCAAGGTTTCGGTCATGGTAACGTGTCCATTAGAGGCGGCAAAAAAGATGGCTGTCCATTGTTGACGACCACGGGCGTTGATGTCGACCATGTTTCTTTGACGGAGTAGCAGAGATACAATGGATAGATGGTTGGAATACACAGCTACTTGGAGCGGCGTGGTTCCAGTAGGGCCTCTTTGATTAGCCTCGACTGATTTCAGACGAAGGAGTGCCTTCACTGCGGGAGAGTTGCCTGCGCGGCATGCAGCCCACAGCGGAGGCACGATGTGTGTAGAAGGGAGTTGATGCATATCTGCCGCTGTTGCAATAACAGCTCAAGGACTGACAGAACGGGCCTCTCGGCAGCTCGGGCTAATGTTGTCACCCCATATCGATCAGGATCGTTCAACCTCAAATCATTCTGACATAAAAGTAATTTTACAAGATCATAGTGGCCACGGTTGACAGCGTGCCAGAGAGCCGTTTGCCCGTTCGAGTCTGATATGTTCACATCTAATTCCGAATGCAAGAGAAGAGAGTCGACCACGAGGACAGCTTGCTGGCCATTGAGTCTTTTCACAGCCAACAGGAGAGGGGCATCATTGTGGGAGCTCTGGTAGTTAATATCGATTCCTGCATGTCGCACCAGCATCTGGGCTGCTATATGATCTCCTTCGAGAACCGCAGCTTGCAGTGGCGTCCAGCTGAGAGAATCTGCGAGATTGACATCCACTCGAGAATTTGCAAGTAGAAGTTGGAGGGCATAGTACTCGCGATGCTTCGGCGCGTATACTAGGGCAGACAGTCCATCCGAGCATCGATCGTTGACAGAAATTGGTCCGGATTGCTACATGGACATGACACACTGCTAAATCCTGTGCCCGATGATTTTGGAGTGAGAAATTGGGCTTAATTGAAATCGTTGGCGGCACTCAAATCGCAATGTCGTTTGAATATTGGAATATCCGAGCAGGCACGGAATCGATGGATTTTGATTTGGGCTTGAGATAGCTTGGTCCTGGAGATTGCTCGTATACATCGTGCTGTGATGGTTTCCCGGAAATCGCCGAAGTCTGGCTCGGGAGATGTAATGGGTAGGATTTCTGTTTGTGCAAATACGTAATTTGTCCAATAATCAAGCTGTTGCATCCGCTCAAATACATAGTGCAGGTCTAATTGCGATGCAAGTGTTTTGTTTACACCGGCAATGAACTGTGTCGCTGATACCAGCACTTGCTGTGCTTGCATCAAGATCAACCATCCCTAGAAACGTGTCAATCCATGAACTCTTCAGAAGCAGCCTTGAAACGGCAGGGCTTCAAGATCGTAAAACGAACCTCAACATCAGACGAGAATCGCGGATAAGGGGTTGTGAATTGAGGGTCATTAAGAAAAAGAGTGGGGGGCTATTCAATGATTAGACATGTTCACATTAGCTTGAGATGAGTGGACTCACAGTTATGCTCTCGATGGCGCCTTGTATGACACAGTAGTACGTCATCTACCACGCTCTCCGACGAGCCTCGCAGAATTCGTCTTCTTCCACGTAGTCATGGAGAGAGTTATCAAAAGCTAGAGCTAATGCTTGGCCCGCGCGCCACCTCATCTTCAGCAGATTTCCTCTTTGAGACTGCTCATACATCGAAAGAATTAGTAAAGCCAAGAGAGTTTCCAATTCTTCTGGGGTCTGAGGATGAAGCCTTTCTCGGTTGACCGAAGGCCGTGGAGTCGATAGGGCCTGCCCGGGGTCAGTTGATGATATATCAAGATCGCATTCTGCTTCTACGGCCGTATTGGCCAATTGCGCGAATGTGTCGGCGTATGTTCGGCGCTGAATGAGCGAGGCAGACGACGATAAATCAGGATCATTAGGGTGCGGAATCAGTGCTAATACTGCCGAGATAGCAAGACTGAGGGGAGACTGCGGCTTGTACATGAGCAGAGGCTCTGATGGTGGGCCAGAGCAAGCGAGCGGATATTGCAAAGGGCAATCTCGACATTGAGGTGCCACTCGCGGTGGAAGAATAGGGAAATAGCTATGGATGTAATCATAGTAGGCGTTTAAACTGTATATATATCAGAGGCCTTCTTACACGCACCATGGGGTCGGGACGAAGATACATTTTTGGCTCACTTCCGTAGGTTCGTACATAGCACTGCGCGCCAGTTGATGGAGGCGGCATAAGTTCCAGGGAAATATGAGCCGCATCTGCATCACCAGCATAGCATCCATAGCATAGAGAAGACTTTTGCTGAGGGAGGTCTAGATACCTTAATCCTGCGCCCAACGGAGAGAGTACGTCGATTTCTCTATAAGCCTCCGACGCTGTGGAACCATTATTAACCTGGCAATATAAATGATGGGCCATCGCAAACTTGCGTGGTTTAAATTCAGCAGGGATCGCCGCAAACTGGGAACTATCCTGCTGAGCCGCATCTTCTTCAGGCGACGGGGAAGGCCTTTGCGTTTTCGTCCGAGGTCCACCTCGTTTGCTGGGCAGATAGGAGCATTTTCGGCCTTTGTTGAGACACTAAGACGGGGTTATCAGTACACGTAAATTGCGATCGGTCCCGTCATGCAAAGAAACAAATGTAGGTTAACGGCCGAGGAAAGGCGACAAGTCACTAGGAAATTTTGTCAGGTGAAAACCTACGTTAGAACACGGCTGTTGTCCACCGCGTCGAATTCGTGAGGCGCGGCTGAAGGCGGGCATTAGCGAAATCTGTCTGTGCACTGGCTAGGATACAGGGCGTCACGTACCAAAACAGGCAAGCTACCTTCACGGGTGGTTTGGCGAATTTCTTGCGAATCGGCCGAAGCGCCGCCGACACAAGCCCGCTATCGGTGTGAAAGGCGTTGACCATGGCGAATCACGCGGTCGGGATGGCATGGGGCGATACTCCGCAATTCCCGCTCTGGTCGTTCTTTCGCACACTTTCTACTAGCTCTCGGGGTCTGGCGGTCAAGTTTTCTGGCTTTGTTGTCCACACCCCTAGGTGCCTAAATCATTGGGCTGACCAAATTGCGCATTTCGGTGTGGGTATTTGGACAGATCAAGTATCTGAGAATGCTGTCATTCTGTTGTCGGAAAAAGTGGAGAATCATTATGTTTCGTTTGAACACCCATTTTTTGCTGATTCCCAAGGCATCAACTGCTGAATCAGCATACAGGAGCCCCCTTCATTTTGCTAGCGGAATAACATAGAAAAACACGACCGCGAAGAGAAAGGTAACAGTCTTTTAGGGCTATTGATAAGGGAACATCGGATAGGACGAGTGTCGGTCTAGGACGGACATATCTACCTGCTGATCGGCATAAACAGTCTAGAGCGACCTCCCTGTGAAGGCAAGATGCCTCCAGGGGCGGCCGCGACGGAGCGGGCGGCAACACCCGAGTTGACCGAGCAATTAGCGGAACCAACGGCACCACAGCAGTGGCACTGCGAACCTGAAATCGACCAATCAGAATCTCAATATCATACACTCGGGAGCAAGAGAGGGAAGCAGCTAGCAGACGCTAGAGAAGAACCCGCCGGAACCGATCTTACGAGAAAATGCGACAGCGGGACACGCTACATCTACTCCCGATCAAACGCACCCTATCCACGAGCGATCCCAGAAGCCTTCGGAAAATTGAGACCTCAAACAAGTGCTTACACCAAGAAATTGAAGCCAGACATGTGGAGACTTTCAGATTCCAGTCGCAGATCACCGAGCTTCGTAACGAGCCGTGCCGACATGAGAGATACAGATAAAGAGCTACAGGGATGCAGTGGTAGAGAGATTCAAGCAAATGGCTCCAACGACCAACTTCAAAGGGCTGCGTGCGGAGTTCCAGTCGCTTCACGCCGCAGTGACCAGCCCGAGCATAGGCCTGAACTGAGCATCCATTTTCAATTTTCGCCGTGGTGTAAAGAATGCATTGGTTGCTCCAGTAATCTCCCTTGTTTCGGTTAATCAAATGAACCATGGTTCCGAAAAATGCGCTTTTTTATTTGTTTGTTTACCTGATAGTATTCAAGGGTGATGTTAAATGCATGCTTCTACATAGTCACCGTTCCAGAGCTGCCAAACTGTCTTCAACATACAGGCGACATCATCCAAGCCCTCTTGGCCTCATTCTTCACCATTATCATTAAAAATGGACTGCTGGTATGGCCGAAAGATCGCTTCCATCTTTTCTCGCAAAAAGAAGCGTACTTTGCAAATCGTAAGTGCCTTTTGACAGTAGTCCAAATACCCAGAGAAAGTTTCATTACTGATATGTACTGTATATGATTTTAGGGATACCCATTCAATGCACGGAAAGATGAAAAGGAGGAATCTATTCTAATTTCAAATCCTGAAGCAAAGTATGTTCAACATGTGGATAGTGCTGATTGGAAATGATCAATGACTCCGTACGTAGTATATCATATGCTAGTGGGACTTTGCCATACAGCCAGGAGGCCATTGCAGCTAGCATAACAAGAGCTCATTTATCGGAAATTATCGGAACAGACCTTCCGGCAGGCTTTATCGAGATAAATTGTCCTACTTTGGCTGAACTGAGGGGAGACACGCAGAACTAATTACTCGAGTCAACAAGAGATGAGCTGAAGAGATACGAAAGTCTATTTGAGAGAACTGGTTGTAAATCAATAGGCTCGTTTGCTGGATGAAGTACCTAATATAGAAGGGCCAAAACAGTCTACTTAATTCCATCAGCTATCAGAAGACATTCTTATACAGCCCAGTGCGTCTTGAATGACGAGGCTAAGGAGTCAAAAGGAAGAGGAATATGGCGTAAAGATAGTTTTATCACAATAGGTCACCAGAATAGTAGCTGACGACCATTGAATAGCCTTACATACAGGCATTGCGTCTTTGTCTTCATCCTGCAATGGTCACCGTTTTGCCTTCACTAACTTTCTCTACATCACGATCTGTGGCTAGTCGCGGGGCTGGGTAAGGTGTGGTCTCGAAGGTGTAAATTGACTGTTATTCAGATGAAAAATAAAGCGATGTATCCAATCTTCGTATAGGTACTTCAGGATCAATTGCGATGCTTCGGCTAGGTTCTTGAACTCCACCAGCCACATATCACAATAGCGTCCAGCGCATACTGACCATTTTTATAGATCCACCATGCCACTAATACGCAATCAAAATGCTTGAGAAAGCCAGGATATGAGGCTCTGGCCTCTCTATATATTAACGCTTTGAATAATGAGATTGACCTAGTTGCCTCTCGTCATGCCGCCGATAGCCTCTTCAAGGGACCCGAGCCTACCGTCCGCGATTGAATGAGCGGGATATCTATTACGGCGAGGTACGTGCCAACAATCATGAATCACTAATTAACAAGGAAGTCCAGATACACCCTTAGTCCCAGTGGGCCATGATTGTCGTACCCCCATATCAAGATCATTATTAAAAAAAAAAAAAAAAAAAAAAAGGAAAATCCATTCACTCGAATACGGCGTAGTCTCGCAGATAGGAACAAGGCTGGAGGGTGCATCAATATTTAGCAAAAACAACCATGAGAATACTCGCACATCACACGATTGGATATGGTATGTCAATAATGTCAACCGCAAACCACTTCCTTCACAGCTCCTTGCATTTTTCCGCCAGCTTCTATTATGATTCTTTCGTTTAAAGACCTTTGTCTGCTAGTGCTTAGGCTTGAACTCCGAGGCTGCAAAGAAGTTGTCAGGACATCTGGAGCAAGGAAAAGAGGAGCGAGTGGAGCCGGTCGAAATGATCGGCCGGTAATCAAAAAGTTTAATGGCACGTGGTGAAGTACCTCTCTTGCCTGCATGACCACCTGGATATGGCCGTCGCTTCTTTGAACCCAGCGATGCAAGACTCGCGCTTGCCCGCAGAATGAGCTCTGCGTTATCAACTATGCTTCGCAGGAGACAACTGCGAAACCATGGGACTCTAGCGAAGTGCAGGCACCTCTACGTGGTGCTAGGAATCAGTATTCAATTCTCGCTTTGCAATTGAAGAAGCCAAGGCCTGCGCTGCCATCCATAGGTCCGTCATGTAGGCCCGGGTCACGGACGAAGAGACTGATAGCAGGGCCGTGAGAGTGCCTGCGCCCTGTGTTACTCCAAGATATTATGAAGTACGAATAAACCGTGAATCTTGCTGTTCTAAAGTTCGTCGTGCATGGTAGTATCATGTCCAGAACCTGATCTCACAGGATGTATACACAGACGTGCAGGCTGGTCGGCTCGGTCATAGACCATCAGACTTGGGCAAGAAAGCATTATTCACGATTGTCTCACAGGTCAGGAAAACTGAGATGACTGTTGAGGTTGGCGTTGGTGGTGACGGGTAGATGCGGTCGGTGATCAATAGTCCATGGTGGCAACCAGTCGGTAATGGTGAACAGTTGCCTGGCTTTGGTAAACAGTTCAGCTTTTTTCGTAAACAGTCGAGCCTGTTATGGTGGTTGTTGACTGAGCATTCGTGAACCGTTGAATGAACGTGCTTAAACAGTTGACCCAGTGTTGGTGAACATTGGAGCCTGCTTTGATAAACGATGGAGCATGTTTTCATAAACAGTTAAATGAGCGTGCGTGAACAGTTGAGCCTTTCTTCACCAATAGTTGACTGAGCGTCCATAATCAGTTGTGTCGAGTATCACGGTGGTCAAAGCTTATGTGGCGAGACTAGAGATGTAAATTTAGATAGATGGATTTCCTACTTTTGATAGTAACCTCAACAAGAACATTACAACTGCCTATGTCAACAGATAAACAATGGAGCATGTTCTCATAAACAGTTGAATGAGCGTGCGTAAACAGTTGAATGACCATTCGTAAATAGTTGAGCCGGCTTTTAAACGGTTGACGGGCTTTCCAAACAGTTCACCGGCTTTTTGACAGTTGAATGAGCGTTGGTAAACAATCGAGCACGACTTCATGAACAGTGACCAGCTTGGAAACGGTGACCAGCTTGGAAACGGTGACCAGCTTGGAAACGGTGACCAGCTTGGAAACGGTGACCAGCTTGGAAACGGTGACCAGCTTGGAAACGGTGACCAGCTTGGAAACGGTGACCAGCTTGGAAACGGTGACCAGCTTGGAAAATAGTGACCAGCACTGAAAACACTTTGTCGATGATGACAGCGTCAACGCGTCCATAAACAGACTGTCAATGCTGAGTCTGGACGCGTTGCTGTCAAAGGGAGCGAGGCGCTCAGGCGGTGTGTCTTCCCTCGCGCACGCTCCGTCCGACTTGGAGGAAGATCCCACCCACAGCACTGTATTTGTCTTATAGGCCAACAGCCGTTGTCAAGTCCTCCTTGACAAGGAACAGAGTTGTGACATACGGCCAATAATATACAGAAAGCTAGATCATGTCATGAAATTCGAAGAACTTACACCAAGAATCCAGTCGACTTAAACTTCCCGATATATATATATAATGTATAGACGTTGCAGCCGCATCTCATTCAATGAACGAACAACTTCCTTTTGAACTACGTATGTTACTGTAGGATACCCAAATCGCACGCGTGACTGGAGTCTTTTTGATAGTCCCACCAAAATTTGACCAATGAAGTCTACATCAGTCTCCTCTGGATACGAATGTGACACATCATGAGACAATTGGGATTGAATTTATTCAAAGTCGACCACCTATGATACAAACATAAAGCTAATGCTCGGCAACCCGACCGGCTACAGACCAGAGTGCCACATCACTGCGCGTGACCCTTAGCTCCAATGAAATGACACCGTGGACATCCCTTGTGTACGTCTAAGTTGCGAGCTTCCCAAGCCCCACACACTGACAGGGCTACCATCACGGACATCGAACGACATGATATATCGCATCTATTTTACAAGCAGCAGTCATCAATCTACGAAAATCATACATCATTGAGGTTTTATCAGGGAACTACGCAGGCGGAAGCAGCGTACAGGACGAAAGCATAATGAGCCCTGCATCACCGGCCTAGACTTTGCCCAGCATGACGAGGACTTTGGTCCCGGCCTGACTTGGCGCTCTTCATGATACTAAGTGAGAGCACTCGGGAAACTACGAAAGAACCTCGCAATCACTTTTCAAGTTTGCAAGATGATCTCAATTGTCAGTCCGCAGCTAAAGTGGGGCACGAAGTGCGCCTGATCAGGCAAGTCAAGTACTTGTGGTGATCATGCGTTGCGAGACATCAGCCACGCAGCGACGCACAGCTCTTTGTCCGATGAGACACATGATTGTGCGATAGCTGAGATGTGTGATTGGTGAGGTGGCCAGCAAGCGTTGTGTCATGAAGCATGACCCGCATCCAGCACGATGGCATTCTCGAGGACAAAGTCAGCAGAGCTTGCTGTGTTAGAAAAGAGCAAACGCACGCGTTGAGAATGACCCGAAGCGAGCAAAGATGATTTCACGCAGCCATGCAGAAATGTACGCGATGGCGTAGACGTCACAGGGACTCGACAGGACGATGCAACACGAGAGAATATCGCACCTCAGCATCCTGGCGCAACTCTCACTCTTGTACTTGAGTGACAAGCAACTGAGCTATATATCCAGCACCAATGCGCAAGACCACTGCTTTGATCTGCCACGGCAGTTCGACGGCTAGTCTTACACAATGATGGCTTCCTCTTCGTGGATCCCCACACCCATCAGAGTGAGTTCCTGGGTGAAACTGATACCACCGAGTAAAAACTTCTCTCCATTTTTCGATTCGCCAATAAAATGGGCATGGATTTTTGGAAGCTCAAATCGACTTCTCTTCAGCAGCATCGAGGCCGGGGCCATATGTCACGTGATAGAATGACAGGAGTGTTTGGAAACCATGGTGCCATTCGGACCAGCAACCGACGGGCATCACGAGAGATCCAATTTGTTCAGCTCGAACGTAATGTCATCGATACTGCGAGAGACGGCGTAAATTGATAACACCTTGCATGAGATTTTCCAGACCTCGGAACAACTGATATGGCCAAGCAGTGATGCCGGCAATGAAAAGGTCGATGGTACCTTGTCGGCTGAAGTTGATCCACCGGTAGTAGCACTCGGTAATAACCTTGCAATGATAGCCATGCCAGATTCGCCGTTCTTGCAGACTGCACTGTTTGGCTACCTGATGTGGCTTCGTGTGACCCACAATTGCACACATCGCTCCGCTGACAGAACATCAAGTACTAGCGGGCGCGACTTCATACGTCCTGCTTGGCAGATGACTCTTCAGCCCCGTAGATTCCATTGACGTTCTCATCGAATGAGATGATTCCCTTTGTTGCGCCTCTACTCTGTGTTCGAGTATTGTCTTCCCTGGACGGCGAACATGCTTTGAAGCATGAGAACGGGCTTCGCTAGAGTAGCTGTCCATGTCGTCGCATAAGACGAGCAGATGACAGGCAGGGATCCACATTGACTCAACTCTGGCAGACGGTCTGTGGAGATCGGCACAGGGTAACCGCGCAGCAGATGAACAGGTTGGCAAGAACAATAACATTTGCCGGCTGAGCTGTTTGTCGAGCAAGGATGCAGAACGGTGTCGGTGCTCGCACGTCATGGATGGAAATACAGCGTCGCATTTCCAAAGCGAGAACGGCAGGCATTGGCTTTTCACTCCACCAGTGTCTAACGAGAGGAAGCTGCTTTTGATCCAACGCGACGACCAAGGCGGTGAGGTCGTCCCAGACGCGGGGCCGCATTGTTTACGCGACATCCGGCGGAGCCGGTCCGCACATGACACTGGCCTTTGCGATAAGTCAGTCGATATCAGATTGAGCTGATCTCTCAGCTCTCATACTCAACTTTGCTTAATTCTCGGCTCGTTCTGGTGCCTTCCGGCTGACAATACAGCCCATGTATTGGTGGCTCTGCTGGTCTCAAGTTTGAGTCAATCAATGCTCGCTCTAGTCGACTCTTGAAGATTGCCTCTGACCTCTCTCTCTCGTGGTTGGTACCACAGCTGTAGCCGACTGAAATGACCATGGAGTATACCTCGGAGTATACCTCGAGCAGATGTGTCCGATTGACTCTCAGCTCCTGGCCGACTTCTACAAACCACTCCCACCAGCCCAATCCCACAAGCCAACGTCCACATATCAATGCCCACATATCAATGCCAACGAGCCAACTCCCACGAGCCAACTCCCACAAACCAACTCTCACAAGCCAACGCCCTCAAGCCCACTTCCGCAAGCCGACTTGCGCGTATCAATGCCCACAAGACCGACTCCCACAAGACCGACTCCCACAAGACCGACACCCACAAGGCCGACTCCCACAAGCCAATTACCACGAGCCCACTTTCACGACACGAGCCAACATCTAGAAGCCAACACCCACAACGCCGACTCCCACAAGACCGACTCTAAGACCGACCAAGTCCAGCCATGGCACTGACTCGAGCCAGATAACCGTGGCAGTCAAGCCCTTCGTGAGCATGTTGCTCAGCATGCCCTCTCGTTTGGGAAACGGCAACATGTACTTCGAAATGAACTGCATATCCGGAATATGGCAGTCAAACGCCTGCGGCATTGTCGACGCGCTTCGGGTTTTGCACGGAGACAAATTCTGCTGAACACGCGTTAGCAAATAGATCAGAAAAGGGATACTTGACTCACATTTCTCGGTGACTGATCAGCATTTTGACGTGCGATCAGGGGATGAATGGCCGGTCCAGAATCCGAAAGCGAATGAACTCATCTTGGGACTGCTGAACCATAAAGATGACCTTCTGCAAAACTCTGGCAAATGAGCCAATGTTCAATATTCGCCCTTGAAGGCAGACGATGTTTGTGATAATCCCCGCTTCAGATCCCCGCCTCAGTCTACATGATGAGGGCTGCTCATATTGGGAAGCGGGAAACGAAGGGCTCCAGGAGTGTATGGGATATAAATTGGTCACCATTGATCACCCAGCCGCCCATTTGTAGTGTGTGGGCAGTCTTCATCATTGGCCTCTTGGCTGAGAGTATCGCACTGCCTCCCACAAGTTGTCGGGATTGGCGAGGGACACTCGGTGTCGGCGCTTGACGGTGAGGCGGTAAGAGTAATGCCTTCCACCGCAGTCGATCTTATGCTTTGGAGCTTGCGCGCCGAGTTCAAGACGATATACCCGTCACACGGTACTCTCAACTTGGGGGCACTGATTTCTCGCCACAATGTGTTGCCTGCACTCAGGGAAGCATCTGGGAGATTGCCTGATCAAGCGTCCTGCAGTCGCGCCGATTTCTGAGCAGCCTCATACCACGGACTTTTGTCTGCCACTGCTTTCCTTGTTCATGTCTAGTCATGATCTTCCACGGGGGAAGGATGCGTTATTCGAGGACTGCGAGGTATATGCACATTGTGTTGTAAATTGTAACGCACTTGACAAGTGACTCTTCAAAAGATGTCAGTAAACGTCCGGCGATATGGGGTCCACTCACAATCTTTCATCTTCGACCTCACAACTCTTCAGCCCGTACATATATTGCTCCACAATAGCTCTTTGTCCTTGGCGGAGTATGTTTGTCGACTTGTTTGGCACACTGATTCAATTCTCGACTCTCGCGAGATATTGGTGGCGTGTGCGTTAATACAAGATGGGCTGCAAGGTGGCAGTCAATCGTAGCCTGAAGCCCGGGCCATTCGCTCGAGGTATGCCTGGAGGCATGTCCTACTGCGCACGGTATTAGTGACTGGATCAGGAAACGACTTCTGACTCACATTTTCGGGTAGCGGGCTGACAGCTGGACCATCTTGGTCGTATTGACCTGAGGTGCTCGTGTATGAATTGGGCTGGTCGCAAGTTCGGTGTTTAGCGCAGTCTTCAATGGTATTGGGCTGGCTGGGACAGCGCTGCACAAGAAAAATTACCCGTGTTGTCATGGTGAAAGAAGCTAAGAGAGGCGAACTTCGGTCGGCGTAGTTAGCCAGGCTCATGGGTGTCATACATGCGGGATATGATGATGCAGTTGAGACTTGTGACCTTGGCCCTCGCTGATAGACACGACTGATGGCGAAACATCAACGGTTAACGGAGCTGGATGACTTCATTCATCGGGAGGTGTATGGTCTGTGCTAGTGAGTGACGAGCACCGGCACCGAAGATCAAAGGCGAGGAACTTATCTTGGGCATCAGGGGCCTGTGAAAACAGAGGGGTCTGTCCGCATATGATGCTATGCTCAATATGCGGGCTCGCAGATCCATGTCGTTTCTATTCCTCTCTCGGCGATAACGAGCGCCGTATTAAAGAATCTGCCCCCAACCGATTCTGGCACACCATGGAAGAGGGTTCGAATGATGTTTTTGCCCAATGGTAGCACCCAGTCGTGAAGGGCAACATGTGCACAATGGACCACGACTTTTGATGCGCTTAGGAGGCGGAAACCTGGCAAGCTACCCATGGAGACGTCTCGCGCAGTTGTAAGAGGCAGAAGGGAACGCAACGCATGGTTGATTGTGACGCAAAAAACTTTGCCTTTAGGAGTTGAGCAACAGTCACTTCATTCACTCGTCGCATGACCGCAGGGAGCTGGCGCTGTCGCTGGTTCTGCATAAAGGGGATGAACGAAATGTCTGCGATCTGCTGTTGCAAGATAGCCGCATGTCTCTTCGAAAGAATCAGTGTCGTCAAAAGCGATGGTTGTCTTTCCTCTGGTGAGAAGGATATTCAACAGAGGCAGGGAGAGAATAGCAGAAAGCGACAAGCCTTGTGCCAGGTCTCCATACTCAATGACCACCTGCCCGGCCTGTTCCATGACGAATGAGATCTGTCTTGAAGAGTAAGATCTGTTCACCATCGGATAAACCTCAGGCACCCTTCTTACTCATACCGTCCGCAGGTGAGGAAGCCGGAACCGCCGTGAAAGGGTCCCTCGATACCCAAGCTTATCAGACTGAGGATTCATCACCTCATCAAGCATCGTGTGTTCTCGGTCGGTACATTGATCGCATGGCTGCCTCAACTTCCCAAGGATGTGGAGTAGGAGCTGGTGTTCTCGGTCGGGCGGGTGAGACGAAGGAGTGGCGGCATCGGGCGATCTCCATTTTCAACGACTTCCACACAAAGAAACGATTTCCAAAGCGCGATACATCGCCTCATGGCAAAGGTGACGACGATGCAAGACGCGTGCGAGGCTCGTTAAGCTGTACGTCATATCTCGGAGCGTCTTGGTCAGTGGCCCTGCAAGATAGTCAGCACGTGTCCGATGATATGAGGGTTCACTCACGATCTTTTTATCCAGTCTCACCCTGCACTCACGATAGACGACACTGCCAAGAAAGTGAAAGAGTCGTCTTGCAGAGACAAGTCTTAACTCCAAACCGACTCAACGCATCTTTTGTCTTGCAGCTCCAGGAGGTCGGTTTGGTCCGTCTGCCCTCCAGCCAAGAGCATGGCTGGCGATCCATGGGTGGTGATGGGGCAGAAGCATCGAGCAGGCGTACCTATTTCAACAGATGTTCAGCCGCACGAGACCTGTGGCCGCGATGAGTGCACATGTAGCCTTGCTTGAGACACGAACAGAACATCGGACCATTCAGGATAACGTCGACATGAGCATGGGAAGGGCTCGAGTATGGCGGTGTTGAATACGCAGAGGTCTCGCTGGTGATCTCGCTGATGATCTCGCTGAAGGCACTATCTGACGAGCATGTATCAGCAGCGGAATCAAAGTACGGGCTCATGACTCACAAAGCGTGAACCTTCACTTCAAGAGCCTGAGCCTCATGGCGATTTTGTTATCGGTGTGGCTGGCAGGTTGATGAATACACTTGGAATGCTGGCTTGGGTCCGTCCTATTTGACATGACCCGGCTGGTCACAACATTGGATATTTCAGCACTGGCCGACGGTATGGGGCTGACAAGGGACTTACCTGCAGGATGCCTCACTTGCACCCTTATGGTCAAGAAGCTAGTCAGAAGTCACGTTATTAGCTCATCTCGATAAGCCACATGGATGCAGCACTCACCAAAGGATAGTGACCAGTCAAGGCGAAAGCTCTGGCATGCAGGCACGAAGACGGGTACAGTGGATTGAACCACCCAGTGGGTAGAGAGAGCCAGGTGACTTGGTGGCTTCTGTGTGTGTGTGTGTGTACCGTGGGTATCAGTAATAGCAAGGGCTTGGGGTCAAAGACGAGGGACTCATGAGTCTGCTGCAAAAAGACATCTTGGTTCCGGCTCGAGGGAACCCTTCAGATGCAGAAGGAAGATAATTGTTTCGACAGAGAACCAGGGAAGGAGGCCATATTTATAGGTCTTTTGACTGGTCTTGTTACCGCCTGCATTGTATTGCCGCGGTGAAGTCTTTTGTGTCTGTCGATTTTTGAGGGCATTGTTTTCGGGGGCATTGAAGTTGCCTGTGCAAAGTCAGGCCTGTTGAACCTCGACTTACTGAGGTGACGGGCCAGACAATGTCCAAGTACGGGCCGGTGAAAAATGAACGGTCATCTCAAGGGGATCATGACCTCAAGTAATTTTCTGAAATTTTAGAATACATAATAGTAAATTATTATAAAATAAATATCTTTTATTTCATTAATGTTTGTCCTGGGGAGCGTTGATCAACGATTAACCTTGTCTCAACGACCGTATTTTCAACACTTGAACACGATGGGCAGCGATCATCGCTCGACTGCGACAGCATGCACTTTAATCACCATAATCTGAACTTCAGCATTGGCCGTTGAATTAAAACAGAGGCTGACGATCATGCTGTGTTTTGAGGAAGTCTGCACCAATGCCTCACTCGTTGATGATCGAATTTTCAGGGTCTAAGCCATCGCCCACTGAAATTATTTCCACTGAGTGTACCGCAGCCATGTCACATTGACTGTAGTGCTAGGGCTCTTACTTTGGCCTGTCCTAGACAACACACATCGATGATTGACACCATAAGCCGGACTTCGGCCAATGCTAGCCAAATAGCCCTTTATGTTGGAATTCCCGATCTACTGAGATCAACGGTCAAGGGGCGCCCAGTGACTACAATTCTATACCTGATGTCTGTCTTTGCTGCTTTTCGGGACTGATATTATCAGAATGTAGAAATGCGATTATCACACTATCCATTGGTACAGACATGGCGATCGAAAACCAGAGCCGTTTTGAATGTATCAAGGCAAGACAAAGAAACACAGCCAATCTGAATGCAAAAAGCGCTAGGAACGCAAATATCTCCCAGGTGCATTCAGAAGCTTTCTGAAGTACATAGTCTCTCCCACATAGAGAATCGAGCTGTTCGAATCCCCAGCAAACCTAAGCCATTGCGGATTCTCGTATTTCATGTCCGTGTTGGCACGAAGAGGTGGCTGCAAGTATATCGGGGGCTGCGACAAAACCTCGCCAGCACAGGCAAGCTCAAAATGGGACAAATCAAGAAGGAGGGCGATCCATAGAGCCTCATGGCCACTTGATGCTGGTTGAGGGAAATTTGATAGTGTATGGTCACCCCTGTCTCCAGCAGCCACTGAAGGAACTGGTCAGGCAAAGTGACTAATGCCAAAGAGAATTTCTGCAAATCACTCGTCTTTAAGTCGGTCCATTGATCCCCGTATAAATTTTCGTCGAGCTTGGATTCACGCGGAGGAAAAAACACCTAGAGGTAAAGGTTAGATGATATTCGCGAAGATTGGCTCGGGCGACTTACGCAGCCGAAACATATGGATTTCTCCACAGCCAGGTCCAGTGGAGACAGTTCCACATAATCATAGGTTTTTGTAGTCATTGCAGCGGTGATTTTTAAGATCAAAGGATAAGGGAAAAGGACAATACATTTATAGCTTTGAGTAACAAGACAAAATTGACGAGGAAGTACGGCACAACTGGAGATGATTTGAAAATCGCTCGAAACTGTCTCAGGTGCCCGAAGACGTATCCCAGTTCCAGCAAAGTCGAGTATGGGATCACCTTGTCCGGTCCTGGGAGGGTCAGCGCTCCTAGAATGCTCATTTAAGATCCCAGGGCCTGGATTGTGCTTTCGAGGATCTAGGTGAGACGTCCTTAGGGCGGAAACTTGGTCTCACGTGCAGGCTTCAAACCCAAGCAGCTTCTTATCGCAGATCTATACAGCGGCCCTGAGCAATTGTTGACACTTCTTGGGCCACATGACGACGATTTCTATGCTCGGCATTTCTGGTACTCCCGAGCAAGTGGCCTACAGGATACTTCAATACTAGAAGACCCCGAAGAGTTTGTCCGTTTCATGCCTCTTACTTTGACCATCTCAGTCCAGCAAATACATCCCAAAGCCATGACTTCACAGAGCGCAGAGAGCGACTCTTCTTTCCCTCCTTTCCCGCCTCCAGACAACTATCAATTCGTGAACAAACAGTGGGTGCCGCGGACGTTGGAGACTTCTCGGCCCAATCGCATAGACACGATTGTTGGGGAGATCAAACAGGAACATGATCATATGAGGCAAGAAAATGTCAGCTTGACGGTTGCCCTACAGCAGTCGCATCAGGAAAACGTCAAGCTTCTCCAAACGCTGCAGCGCAAGGAGCAATACCTTCAAGCAGCTCAACGACGCATAAAAAAAGCTTGAGGAAGAGATCGATACGTCAAGGGACGTGGCAGGACAGATGCAGGTCTGGGAAGGTCGCTTGGCGGCATGCGAGAATAAGATCTCCTTGTATCATCACTCATTCAAGGAGAACGTCCAACCGATGCCGGTCTCGAATGATAGTGCTCGGATGAACAAGCAAGGACATGTTCCCCATCTCCGACGATCAGGTCCGTCAACAACCTGGAAGGTGAAACTTCTGCCTAGTCAGCAATCCCCGAGACAAGCCCAGCAACCAGCAGTCGAGTAAAAATCACGACTTGACCGACGGGATTCAGCCGCGTGCCCGCTTTCGCTGTTTTTTCCAATGCCCCATTGTCTAGCGCATGGATAATGTGGGGCTGTATGAATGTGACAGAGGCTATTGAAGCCATCTTTCATGCTCTCGAAATGTCCACTTGCATTGTTTGTCGATTTGATGTTACTGTATGGCGTGTTTCCTGGATATGTAATCAATTTGGTCATTCTACTCCTTTTCATACACTTGCCGGCCCTTCTCATAACTACACTGAAAAACTTTAAGCAGAGTATCGAAGATTGGCGTATCAAATAATCCTGAAACAAGAGAAGCCTGAGCTGGGAGTGGGATAAGGCTACTGCAGATCAGACAAGATCCAACACGTGTGAAGATCTAAAAGCCGCCTTCGATGATTTTCTGCCGGACCCATTTCTGGTGATTGGAACGCGGGCCACCACCAGCCAACTGATCACCCTGCCAGGATCGTCTCTCATTGACGAGCGTTTCTCCTGAGAGCCGCCTGGTCTGCGACGGGGTGTTACGCGTGTTTAATGAGGAAGCGGGCGTCCAAGCGGGCCCGGAGCCGGTACCAGTCTCGGCTGAAGTGGGTTCGAACGGATCATCGTTTGTCCACCACGGGCAAGAAGGTTCCAGATCCAGGTCAATCAGCCGGAGGTGACCACTTGCTCTGGTGTGAACGATATGACGTACAGCTGCACGTAATGGATTGCTTGCGCACACTGGGATTAATTAGCGCTGGCGGGATCTCAACGGGTACATGCTGGTAGAAACTTACCCGAAACCGCGGTCGTTCCGCCAGTACTATCCAGCGGGCGCGCCAAATCCTTGGCAATGTCAATAGCTTCAAAACGGTACTTCAAACGCGTGCGGTTGCGATAACGAAGCTGATCCACAGGTCGAGCGCCTAGGATGTGTGTGGTGAACTGCAGGATCTGCATTTGAGTCAGCCCCACCCCTGAATCATCAACACGAAAGGCTTCACTCACATCAAACCCCCGGTCATCCCGATGACCATGCTCGGGACAATCGTCTCGGTCAAACATTCGGTCGAGTTCCAGAATCTGTGTGATTTCATCCGCGACCCAGCGGGGATGGTCTTTGTGGTCAGCACGACAACAGGCATTGTGTGAAAAACGGAGGACCTACTAAAATCTTTCAGCTCCACTGCCAGAGAACTTCTAGCCGTCGCACGATGTTCCGCCGACTTCGGCTCTCTTGAACGAGATGCCGGATGAAGGGCAGCGCACGGAACAGCCCAATCCCTTCCAGTACAAAGATGACGGTTCCGTTCTGGTCCAGGGGAGGCGAGTGACCATAGGGACCGAGCACGCATATCGGAAAGTGGATTGTCTCATGCGCACGATCTGCGGCTCGTGCGATCCGTTTTGTCATACCTAGTCGAGGCTGGGTGACTATTCGTATTACGCGGGCTGTTCGTGTTTCTGATGTGGTTTGCACGGTATCCACCGAAGCCACGTAGAATGCAGGAAGCTGCAAGCATGCCCTGCATCCCCAGTGCGGTGCCCAGAGTTGTACGTACTGCCCCGGACGAGCCTCCCACTCTATCGGCACTGCAATATCAAGCCATAAGAGCCGATTCGAGAACCGCGCGAGGGCTTGTCGGGAAGTAATCCGCCACGACTTGTGGTGCCACATGGTATGCAGACACGTCGCGATAGTCCAGACCAATCCAGCGCAGATACCTCCAAGTAGGACCCAGCGGTAGAAAGACCCCCGGTCGATCAAATGGTACATCAGAGCGCCCATCACAATCGAGGCGAGGATATGGTGGACTTTGAGACCAAGTTGAGGCCAGCGTCGAAGAATCGTAGCAAGCGTCCAAGGTAAGATCGAGACTAGACTGCATCCGGCCTGTATAATGCGAGTCAACACCAGTCAGACAGGCCGCGGGGAACTTGGAGGCTGCTGTTGTGGCCCGTTTCACGTACCAGGAGTGGGATGATGAGGGAACTTCCAAGGGCAGTATTTCGAGCAACTGTGCCCACGACAGACCCATGAACCAGGCAATGTAGCACGCACATGCGACCCAACCACCGATGGGCCCATTGGAAGGTGCGCCGTTCGACACGGTAGACGTGGGCTGGGAGATCGATGCTAAACCCGGAGCAGAGGGGAACAAGATGGGTCACTGCTAAGCATCCCGCTCGCTTCTGCACGTCCGCCCAGTGCTGAGTATGAAGGCTGATCGCAATGATGTTGGCAGTCACCAGTGCTGCAAGTACGCCCCCGTGCACGTATGACGGAACGTCGAGCCACTGGAGCACGGTCGGCATCGGCGCTTGGAAAAAATGTCTCCACGATACTGCGCGATACAGTCGGAGGGGCACATGGCCGAAGCGGCGGCCGAAGCTGAAGCAGACCCAGCATATCACTGCGAGGAGCCCACACAGCGCGAATCTGTCTGGAATGGAAGTCCGGACCAGCCATTTCATGAACTTTGACGCAGGGTGAGACATGCTCTGATTCCAGGTGGTAGTGGGCCTCACAGGTCTTCCTTTAATCTTCCATCGGTAGTCTTGACAATGCCAGCGTGAGCTATTGATGGGTGTCCAAATTTTGGAGTGAGATTGATGTTGGTGAGCGGGATCAGAGAGTTTTCTCTTGTGACTGGGTTGATGACCATTCGTTAGCCGTTGTTGACTTTTGGCGTAAGATGTTTGAGAGCAGAAAATAAATCATTCCGGTGTTCCAAAGGTGCGTCCTGTATATTTTTCATTCAGCGATGAGCACACATTTCGGTAATAGAAAATAATGCGACTTGGAATCCCAAATTTGAACAGTTGAACTCGTCCAAAATCCTGACACCAGCCCCAAATATGGCAACCCCACTTGTCGGATTTGTCGCGACTATCTTTGTCGAGAGAATAAAGGTAATACTAGCCAGACACGGCGATCTGTGATAACATTTGCCTCATCAACACAATTAAGCGGCGTTGCTAGATCGAGAATATTCAAGCTGAAAAAAGCTTTTGTAGCCATCACTAGCCGTGAATTAAACACTGTCTGTTTCAGGTGTTCTTTCAGATGTTCTTTCAAATACGGCAGTGTCGATGCAAGAATCTCATCTGCTTTCTCGCGCCTGTCGCCCGCTCAGCAGGTAGCCCTCATGCTGAATTCGAAAACACTTGTCCCACAATTTCGCCCCTTGCTCCTCCAAATTTTATCTCTAGGAACGAAAAAGTTGGTCCTGGGAGCTATTTTAGTCCCAGGATTCATATAGTGTAGATTGAAAGATGCCAATTGAGACTTGAAATGTGAAACGTAACAAGACCGGAAAAGTCAAATGATCAGCGTCAAGATATGCAATTTGCCCATAATACGTCTTTTATCTTGATACCATATAAAGGTATAGAAGCGCTTTTTGTCTCCGAGATACCATGATTCTCCTGCTTTGGTTGCTGTAATAGAATATCCATCTACCAGTGAATACTCTTACCATCACGCTGTGCCTACCCCGGGTTTGAGCAGACATGTTTCTTGTTCTATCAAATATGACACCAATTCGTCGATCCTTTCGATCCTGTCAACCGTGTTATCTTGCAAAATCGAAATGCGATCGTGATTTGCCTTCATGTCAGATGTGCGTCAGACGCGGTAGACCTGATCTGTGTGCATACGAAGAGATTAGCCAGCAACAATCCAGACAAGAAAGGAAGCGGAGAAGGCTTGCCCCCAACGACCAATCGACACAATCCGAAGAGCCATTCAACCATGAAACAAAAACCAGAGAAGAAGATTGCAATGGAGAGATACCTCCCGCTATCCAGCGCACAGATTCGGAGGACCCTGATGTCGATACAACGTCTCCTACACAGGAGTGTGCTGAAGCAACGCCGATACCAGAGGGATGTCATCTGGAATCTACTACACACGAAGTGGACAATAGCCGCTCCCCCACCATTACCCACGCGATTCTGCCTGATGCTGGAAGGACGACGCCTTACTTTGAAATGTATCTTCCAGTAAGTATGAGCGGCAGCCTGACATTTGAGACGCTTCTCGCTGATCATTGTGCAGACCAACCTCCCATCGCGTGTCACGCTTCCACCGTCAGCCTCTGATCCGGATGTAATTGACACGGGACCGCACACGATTCACCAACTCCTGCTGGTATTGAACTACCTCTTCGTTTCTGTCATGCTGCCTGGAGATGATGGGGTTTTATGGTGCATCATTCATCGCTGCGAGAGCGACTGGGAAAGAAGCTTTGTTCTGCAATCTGAGAGCCTGTTGTGGTGGTCAGTCACCGTACGCAATACTTTGGCCCACGCGGAAGATCTCCATAGCATGTCCTTGGAGGATTTGGAGTTCCAAATTGGGTACATTCTGTTCATTCTGGGACAACATTCGTCGCCGAAACCCAGCCTTCTTCGCACGTATGAACGACCAGATCCGCCATACCGGCCCTTCGGGGTAAGAGCGAGCATCGCCTTGATTTGCCATGCTTTTATGGGCATTTCAGCTACAGAAATGGAAGGATATGAATCCAAAGAGATCTGGACACATGACCAGGACGCTTTCTTCACGATGGCGTCCCGGCTCCAGAAATCGCCCCTATTTCCGGCGGAGGTTCCGGTACCCCAGCTGCAATCCATGATCCTGAGCCTGCAGAGAGCCTTCCAGCTCGAAGAGATTCGTGTTGCTTCCACAAAGCCCCAAGTAATCCGCATTGGAGATAGCTCGGACCGAATGGGGTATTATCGACGAGCATTTTTGTCCTTGGATCCGATGCTATTACCGAGGATTTTGACCACAGCGCTGGCGATGAAGCCGAAGCTTGAAGTCAGGATTGATGATCTGGCGACTCTTCTTGCAAGGCGGTTTTACGAGTCGTATCCAATGGAGGAGTTGGAAACAGTATTCAAAACGGTGCCGGAAATATGGCAGTCAAAATCAGACAGAGTCATTGTCACAGAAATGTTTCACGTCAAGGCATTTGAGCAGAAATGGCGGCGTGGCCATCTTGGTGAGTTGCCAGCGGGTCTGAGCAGGAGAGAAGCTGACGATGGTAAACGATATAGATGGCGCGTCTCAGATTTTCGTTTTCCATGTTTCCCTGAGGATTGGCAGGTGATACGGTGTTGTCCTTGGTTGTCTTGTACTATTCGATGATTCGAACGCAAAGCAGCGAACTTTGCTGACGGGAGGATAGGCGAATAGAAAAAAGAAAGAGGGTGGACAACTTAATGTGGATTGAATAAGCTGTCCGGCAATAAAGTCGAGTGTATGGCACGGTCGAAGCGAAACAAATTGAATCTGGCCGTCTCTTTTCAATCAAATATACAAGAATTTCTGACCTTGTGATTCATCTGGCTTTGAAAAATATGGAAATAGATACAAATGATTACCGTACTAGCCAGTGTCCCTACTCTCCTAGGCTGCACCGCCGATTGGCCACCCTTGGGGTGTGAGCGATCCACGAAAGTAAGGATCAAAGACTGGAGCTGTCTTGTCCAAAGTGGCCACATAACGATTGCGTCCTCCATGTGTCCCATGTGTGGCGTAATGCGCCTTGAGGTTGTCACTACGCGAGAAGCTGCGTTGGCATCCAGGAACCCAGCAGACGTGAAGCTGTTCTCCCATATGCTTTTTCCGATGACGAACGAGGTTTTTTTGGCGTTTGAAATACTGTTTGCAATCAGGATAGTCACATTTGAAAGGCGATCGGGAAATAGTGGTTGTTGTAGCACGGAGGCTCAACGTGGAAGGATTCAGCGTGCCGTCAGAGGGAGCGGGACATTGATCATGGCCATGGCAGGGCTTTGCGGCTTGAAAGCTCTGATCAGCATGCTCCGAAACTAAGTCTCGAGGGCACTGCAGGCAGGCGCTTCTCGTATCCTCTGGTAAGCAGGATGTGTTATTGCCCTGCACATGCTCAGAGCAACCGGCAGATCTACCTTGCAGAACCGCTTTCAAAAGTTCTGCACCTGAGGCGCACGGAATGCAAAAGATGACGCCCTGACATTGAAAGGCATTCAGAATGTGCCCCAATGCGCAAGTCGAGGGTTGGCAAGAATGGCTTTGAAGCCCGCTTGTTCTGCTCAGCATTGGATCTATCAAGGCCTGAGGGTCGGTTGCATTCCCGACCCGATAATTCCGCAGATGGCCTGTGCCTGGAGTTTCAGCACAATCCGCGCATATCGAAGAGCGTGATTCGTTGCTACCGTAAAGTACGGCTATGTCATTCGAGAACAAAGCACCGTCCTCGAATGCGCCCGTCTCTGAGGGTGCAGCTGACTGATCGCAGCTCATTGACTGTGGAGAGTATTCTAGCGTCATCTCTGGAAAATAGATTGTAGGATAGAAAGGCTGTGTAGAGCGAGGCTCATCAATCCATTCCTGAGAATCTTCTTTTCGAACGAGGCTCCATGATGCAAGCTTACATATGCGTGAATCCATCTGAACGCACTCAAATTCTGGGTCGCTGACGAAGAGTTAATGTTGCCCCAAGCATTTATTGAGTCTCAGAATGACCTTGAATTATCTTACAAGAAAACAACAAAATAGAAAGAGAGGCACAAAGATGGGGTTCCTCCAGCGAGCTGACCACCTCTACTTTCTGAGACGAATGTTGCACCATCCGAGGACTGATCATGATGGTCGACCAAGCAGAAAAATCGTCACCCCACCGTTGAGATTGAAACGAAAGAGATTCACTCGAAGTCTGCCTTCTTCCAAGATAATCCATGACTTGATCCTGAATTGAGAGAATAAATCGTCGGATAACGTTGAGCGTGCCGGACTCAACGTTTAGGAATGTTATTCGGTCGTTTTTCAACATGACTTGAACTCGAATCTCATTCAATGTTCCTCCTTTATACTCATGATAGGTTGTGACGAAAAACTCACCATCTCAGGTGAAATGCCAACGGGGTCGAAGCAGTGCAGTCGTTCAACACCAGTGACAATGGCTCTTGCAAGTCTGCTTTACCAAGCCATTATAAAGTAGGCCCGCCTTGCAAGATGGTGGTTTCTTCTGCTATTGCTATCACAATACATTGAACGCAATGGAGGCCACTGAATCTATGCAAGACCAAAACAAGGAGCAAGACTCTCAGCCGAATGGAATCCCTCCCCAAAGCGAGGAAAATGCTTCCCAGCCAAAGCCTAGCCCCGAACCACCGCTGGTAAGTCCATCAGAAAGCGAGCAATGAATACTGTGACTGACGAATACTGATCGCAGGAAGCAACTCCGAAAGACGCCTTGCTGACCGGGACCTTTCAAACTGTGTTAGAGACTCTGGCAGATCTCGAGCGTGACGATCCAAAGCTCGCCTTTCAGGCCTCTCGACTGGTCGGAATCTACCGTCGCCTGTGGGAGTCGTGCGTCGCGAAGCACCGCGAGTGCGATAAAACGATAGATGCCAATATACGTCTGAAGCAGGCTGGCGTGCAGCTGAGCAATGAGAGGGACAGCCTACAAGCTCGCCACGATCAGCAACTAGCCCGACTGCGCTTGTTTGACAAGGCTCTGAGATCGTCTCAAGAACAAATGACTGGCATGCTCATTCAATGGAGTCAGGTTCCAAGAGGTGATCTGGCGGATTTGGTTGATGTCAACCACAGTGAGTGAAAAGATGTATTTGCTTAATACAGTACTGGATATTTATGTATCAATTGAAATTTGGTTTGTATGTACTTATTTGAATGAGACTGTCTGAAATGCCCGTTTCCCAAAATTGTAAAATAGAAGAGCTGTGATTGCGTGTAGATCAGGAGACCTGTCACTGATACTCGATACTTTCACTCACACAGTGCCCTACTTTGAAGAATAGTTTCCCGCCAAGTTATGTACAAAAAACGACGGGTCTAGGGGTTGGCATGATTGGTAGTGTAGCTAAAGGGGAAAGAATCGAGTGACTGGCGTACGGCAGGGGCTCCATGTGTGGCCACAGAGACAATCGGAAGCGGGAGGTCCTCGGTGCAGCGGGGCTTTGCGCGATGATGTCAAGCATCTGTCCACGTACTCGGCGTAGATTGCCCATGACTGTTTCCATTCGGGGCAGAAAAAACAAGTGCTCGTCAATCATGTCCCCAGTGAATTGATCAAGACGTGTCAAGCGGAATTCCACCCAATGTATCTGCTCGGAGAGACAAAACGCTGACAAGTGGAGAAAAAGATCTTCAGGTTGGGTTGAGAGTGCAAGAGGGTCGGGACCAGTCCAGTTGAAGCCAGGCGCATCGTCGAGTCCAAGGTGAAAGCAGCATTCGACCAACAGAGGCGGTTGAGCGTCATTTCTGACAAACTGGCGGAGATGGTCGAAGTCATGGTACCCATGGTCAGTGGCAAGATAGGGAGGTGGTGTCGGTATACCAGAAGACTCTCGCCAGATTGCGTGAAGATCGAGGTCGAAGTCGGATTCTGTGATATTGTCAGCATGTCTTTGTCAGAATTTCTTGTAGAGCTCTTACCGTCATGGATTAGAGAGGTGGTCATGCTGTATCGGTCTTGCGCTACAAATGCTAGGTACAGGAGATCAGTTTTGATGATTTGCGATATGGGATGTATCGAACGAACAAAATCAGAGGACGATTTCAAGATTTAAATATGTGGACCATGGCAGCAAGGGCAAGGGAAAGTTTTGATTTTCAAAAGGCTAGCAACAAGTTACCACATCATTGGTCAGAATTGGCTTTTCATCGAGTTCAACAGTACATAAACACATCTCACCACCGGTGGCATTGTTCAAGAAATTCCAAAGTGTGAATCGCTAGCGTTGACCACAGATAGCAAACTCCTTAGTCCATGCAATTCATGTCAAGTAGTCGGTCTTGCCAAAGGCATATCGGCGGGGAAAGCCGTTTCACCACTCGCTTTCAGGACGGCAGCGATGCCGGTGTAAAGTTCACGAAGCACCCGCTCGCGACTCCACATCAATAAGGCTTGCTCATTGCAACGCTGAACGAGAAGATCGTTCTCGACCTCCAACCACTCGTTGGACTCTTGGAGTTCCTGCTGTTCCTCATCCAAGTGAATCTTGTCGGCCGATTTCACGACATAGCTGTCCCAAAGACCAAAGTAAAAATCGAGCAGTTTGATGATGGGCATGGCAAGATCCGCCTGGCTGTGAAGAACTTGCCTCAGCTGCGTTATCAGTGGACCAGCCGAGTGGATGGGATCCTGTGAGAGTATGTTTAGTGATGTTCACCAGCTGCTGGGAAGAACTAACCTTGAGAGCAATCAATGCGTGGCCGGCCTCTGCGTGACCTGCCTCTCGTTCGCAACCTTTGACTTGAACGTCATCCATTGGCTTTTCGGACAGCCGGCGCTGCCTTTTGGCGGGTCGAGATGCAGAAAGAGAAGGTGAGTGATCCATTGGACTTGGTGGTTGAATGAAAAGTATTAAGCTACTGCGTGAGTAATTATACGGAAAGCGAGGGTAAAGTGTCTAAAGGCGCTTGCAAGGCGACCGGTGAGTGTGAGTAACTTCAATAGTATGAGGTTGATTCGGGAACAGTTGAAGATTCACCTATTGATTCTACATTATGAGCACAGCCAACACATAAATTCTCCTGGTGAGATAAATAAATTCGGAGTCACTACGTCTTATTTGGGTGCAAAGACAAAAACAGTCCAGGTGAACAAGTCCATCTCTTCACTTCAACATGTTTACATCTTTTTCAGAGGTTCCCTGCGCCCCACTGATGTGACCGGTCTCCAGCTCTACTGTAGACCTGTTTGGAATCTGCACCGAGGTGACCGGCGCAGCTTTGGAACGCCGGTATCACCGACCTTGGTCAGAATCAACTTCCGAATAGGGTCACTGTTCGCAATGGGAAGCGCCGCGATCATGCTTTGCCGCGACAATCGCCCATCCAGCAGAAGGGCGTCGACCACATTTAGGTGCGCTCTTTGTGCCGCAAGGGACAAAGGCCCTTGACACCACCGGTTTTCCAGATTAGGATCAATCTGATCATGATGTAGCAAAGCCCGGACCAGATCTAAGCTGCCATCCCGCGCGGCGATGCAGAGTGCTGTGTCATGGCCCGTCATCGTTTTCCGATTGATCTGCAGGCGGCCGCCCTGCTGGACCAAGAGGCGCACGGCTTCCAACTGGCCGCGTTCCACCGCCTGACAGATCGGCGGATGACTCAGGCCGCTGGCATTGACATCTACGCGATCTATGTGCAGCAAAACCTTCATCGCATCGACGCGACCGTGAGCACATGCGAGAGCAAACGGCGACTGGCCCGCCGCGCAGCGACCGACGTTAATCCCCGGCACGGCCAAAAGACGCTGTAGTGCCCCTGTGTCCGGTCGCAGCACAGCATGATGAAGGGACGTGGACGGCGCCTGGAATTCACCGTGTCCCCCAATGAAATTGATGTCAACATGTGGCTCTTCCAGAAGTCTCTCAGTCACCGCGTCACATGACAGGTGTGTAGACAACCAAAGTGGCGTGTTGCCCTCTCTGTCCTTACAATTCACTCTGGCTCGCGGGTGCTTCAGCAACAGATCCATCACTTCTCGGCTCCCACTGTGAACCGCTAAATGGAGCGGGGTGTTACCATGTCGATCGTGAGCTTCCAGGTTGCTGCCTTTCTGCGTCAGCAGCAGCCGTATAGCATCCATGGACCCGTGAGACACTGATTGATGAAGAGGCAGCTTATCGTGATAGGCGAGATCGAAGTCGATCGGGAAGCGGGAGTCAGGTCCCCTCGTGAGCGTCTTCATCATGGAGGGCCTGTTACTGCGGCATGCCCAGTCCCATGGCGAGTGACCGTGGCTATCTTTGGCATCAGGATCACTGCCTAGGAAGAGCAAGATCTGCACGAGGCCAATTCTTCCGGCCCAGACTGCTTTGTGAAGCGCGGTTTGACCATCTTCGTGTCTCAAATCCAGATTCAAGTTTTGATGGGTATGTGCCATTTCTGTAAGCGCCCGGCAGGTGCTGTACTTGATGGCATACCACAAAGCGCTTTTCAGAGCTTTATTCTGCAGGTTGATCTCTACTCCTGGCGTTTTCAACAAGACCCTCAGCACATCGGTAGCACCAGACTTCAATGCTCTCATAATTGGGGTTCTGCCGCGGAAAAAAGCATTGACGTCGGCGTGACATCTCAGCATAGCCTTTGCCAGAGACCGATTATTGGTTTCGGCTGCCAGATGCAACAGACTGCTGTTGTGATGTTTGATATTAAACTCGAGGAAGGTGCGTTGCAGCCTATTGTGTAAATTGCTGCATGATTCTCTCAAGGCGATGATTGCCTTGCCGTCCAGGCTTGCTGCAATCATGAGCAATATTTCATTGGACAAGCCCCGAAGATGTGGCTGTAAATGTAGATGAGGATCGTATCGCAGCAGATCAATGGAACATCCATGCACGCACCATTATGTGTGGAGATCGAGAGGTGATGAACAGAAAATGATGTTGTAGAGGCCGCTTGGGAATAGGAAAGCACTTTTATATGATGCTCCCTGAAGCATCCATCGCCGCCACTGGTCGGCAGGGATAATGGATCATAAGCACGATGGGATGTGGTCGTATAGGTCCTCAACCCGTAATTGAGGGTCCCGGAGTCGTTATCAGTATTCCTAGGATCGAATTGCGTCCCAGGAGCATCCAAATTGTCTCCAGGAATACCTGAACGGCTCATACACTACAGACTTTTCTCAATCGCGATATGCCATAGTGACTATGAAGAGGCAAGCTCAGGTGCAACGTAAGCCTGGTTCCCTGGCTGAATCATGCTGCACATTCTCAGCTCTACCATCCTTTGCATTGAAGGGCATCATCTAGAAGGCAGCGATCAACAACGACCCTACCAGCAGCATGCAAAGGTAACGCATCAGGAATGCTCTGTGGCGCCACCGTTTGTCCACTGCTGAGAGCACCAGTATCTTGGATCGCCATATAAATCCATTTAATAAAGCACGCTCCCAAGTCTAGTCACTCAAATAGTCGACTTCTTAATCCACATTTGGTCGTCCGCACACAGCTGATAGCCGTTAATGGTCTGAGAATTCGCATTGGATCACTTGGTCAACGAAGCACCTGTTGCGAGCCCACAGGACAGGAAACAGCCTCAAGTATCCAGTGAATACCAAATTCACCGTCAAAGGCTGTCGGAATGACCGAAGTTCCGAGAAACACATTTGATCTGGCCGAACTGCAGTCTTCACTCTGCACAACTGAGGACTGCTTTCTCTGCACGCGATGGCACCGAAATCGACTCGGTAATCGTGAGTCTTTGCCTACCAGCGTGCTCAGTGACCATGATATATCCACTCACGGCCATTCATGGGTTGCTCCCTATGTCACGACTGCGATGCTGCGAGCAAACAATGTTCCATGGCGCGTGTCGCCAGCCCAGCCAGCGATCCTTCCATTCTTCACAAACATATGGGCAGGAGTGCAAGACTTGACAATTCAGAGCGTCACTTCCAGTGACAAAGTCGACAACATCCACTGCGTGTTTTGTTTGGACGAGGAGGGTTATCAAGTCGATGAACGCGTGATCTTGCGGTGCGTCGAGTGCCGAGGCTTATCGCACCTGGCTTGTACGGAGGAGTGGCTGAGAAAGCGCCGCACAGGACGTGGTTCCTCGTGCTGCATCTGGTGAGTTCGGCGTTCATTGAAAATTCAGAATTGGTTGTGCTGACACGCGTAGCCCAACCGAGACCGCCTTGGACGCCCTCTACCGCCCGCCGCGGGTCCCCTCGCTACGAACCGCAGAACGCTCCGGAGGAACTGTCGCGACGGTTCGTCACGACTCAGCCGTTGATATGGACACCACGCAGCCACGGTTCGATCTCACTTGGACGAGAGAATCACCTCCTCCAAGCGAGACGAGGCGACGTCGCAGAACATCCATGGCGCCGGGCGCCATACATCGTCCTCGCCGGTTACCTCGGCTACAGAGAGAGTCTCCTGTGACAGAAAGCTCTCACGCCCCTTCCACGCGTCGTCGGTTGGCGCGACTAGGCTGGGTTTCGAAATGGCTGGAAGAATTGGTATAGTAGGGTCAAAATGTCGGTCAGGTCATCAAGTCATTGATGTTGATGTCTCAATTGTCTAAATGCTACCAAAGTCAGATCAGAACGTACGTAGCAATCGAATTTTCATCATGAAAGATAGTGTCAGTCTAGCTATTAAATTCCTTCAAAAGGTGCGAAACTTTCAGCCTTTTGCACGAATGCGGATATGACATGTCACTCAGATGAGCCGGGGCCGAGGGTTCTTCGTGTTTGATACCGACAGGGGCAAGTACAGTAAGATCGCACGAAGCCAGACCACTGTCGTGAATGCTGGTGCCACAGATCAACATCTCCGACGGAAGGCCATAGATCGCCGACGGTTCATTCACGCAGATCATCGCGTAGTATGCTGTGAATTGGTCTACTTCGGCGAAAACGCACCATCGAGTCGATCGAGAGACCAGCTGCTGGCGGCATCCACATGCTGCGAAGCTGGTCGCAGTCGGTGTTTCGGAGCTCAGCTCAGTCTGACCACACATGATTGGTGGGACAGACTTGCCCGTTTCGGAATGAAGGAGCTCGGCGTCAGCGCCACAGTACCCTGCATGAAGAACGACTTTGTATTCTGGCTCACCTTCATAGTTTTGCATTGCATTCGCTGTGTGGTCTTCCCAGGTGACCAGCAGGCCGCTGGCATGAGGGCTAATTTTGATGTCCTGTGGAATCTGCTGCAGCAGGCGTCTGATGTGGCGCATGTACCGGTTCTCTGTGATGCGTGACATCGGGGATGCTGTAAAGAGGGAAGGAATCGAGAGGATCAGTAATTCCTCTACAACCTCTTGCCATGAAACAGGTGCATACTGCCCACCGCTGGCCATTGGGACCACATTGCGGCAGAGGACCCCGTGGTCCACATTGCCCAATTTCCACCATTGATGGGGAACTCTCAGGGTCTGGTCTGCAGCGTGGTAAAAGACATCAAGTGTTCCGGCTACGTCTTCGACATAGAAGACTTGCATCCCGCGGGGGGGCGTTCAAGAGTGCCAAACAGGCCCTGAACGCCCAGTCGATTGTCTTCGCAAAGGCTGTGTCAGGCAGAGCACAAATTTTCGCACCCTTGCAAAGTTGCTCTTGCTCCTCCTCAATCGTTCGGATGGCTGTCGTGGAGCGAAGGAGTTGCCAGAAAGTTGCCGGAAGTGGGGTCGGCTTTTTGCCAGTGCATGCTCGGATCGCGTTCACAGTCTATCTCGAATTAGCATATGACTCCGCTCAAGTAGGTTCGCACTGACCTGCAAACTGCTTTCCACACTGTAAAAGAAAAGCTTCTTCCTGGAGGCACACAGCATATGCTCCCAAATGCGAATCTTGGTCGATGGCTCTAGCAGTCTTTCTGCTTGGTCCACATCGCCGAGGTGCGGATACTTCCGGAGGAGGTTAACATAGCTTGGGAGTAGGTCTGTCTCACGCAAAGATAACGCATACTCCCAGATCTGTCGTACGAGGTCCGCCAGATCGAGCTGGCTGATCAGTCCTTGTCGGTCTCGGCTAAACTTTCCACACGCGAAGTTGTAGCCATACATGAAAGCCTTGCCGCCCACGGGATGCATGGCGAGCCGGACCCCATGCAGGAACAGCTGACCAGAGTATTTGGGATCGAGCACCAAATCTCCCTGAGGGGTCTGGACCATCGACGTGGCGGAGATGAGTCCATGAATGTCAAGGGTGATCCGCAACCATCGCAGAAAGGTCTTGGGTGACACTGGTCGGCTGTGGTCGCCCCGGCCAGCGCCAATGACCACGGTGACATCGCGTTCTATGCGGGAGCACAAGCTCGCCATATCATCCGCGGCTGCTGGCCAGTCACTGTGAGATGTCTTACGTGCCGCCGTGATCACGCAGCGAAGAGACTGCTGCGGGCCATGCAGCCCGAATTTCCAATTGCTGTGACTTGCGGCGATGCTCATTTGGAACTGCCGTCGATTCATGACCAACGCAGCCAGTTTGAGACCATCTCCATGCGAGCCACTCAATCGATTGTCTCTGTCTCTGGTCGTGTGTCCCATGACGAGAGACTCGATCGGCAGCGGGGCGCATGCATTGGCGAGAGTGACGCGACCGGTGTTTTTCTCGTACTTGATGAACCCTCGAGCGAGGGGGTCCGCGTGATCGTTAGGGGCCGATGAAGCTAGGATGGCGAAGTGGACGTTGTCGTCGTGAAAAGATAGCTTCACGTCGCGGCGGTCGAGCTGGAATGTTTCCAGAATGGCATCTCTCCTACGCGGTGTCAGCAAAGCTCCCAGCGGGTGGCTCAGTACGTACCAATTTTGATATAGTTCGCGAAAGGCATCGGTCGTATCCCAGTGTTTCACGTATGCAGGCGAGATTCCGAAGACCACGGTCTGCTGTTTCGGCTGATCTGCAATACCAATGCAGGGAGTATCTGAGACTTGTCGGAGCTCACCGTAAAGTTGTTTGCTTGCTTCGTCGCTGACACAGCTCCCCGGGCCCATGTTCAAAGAAGAGCTGGTGTCAAGTAGAGTGACTAAATAGGAATTATTAGAGTGGACCCACGACGATTTATATGGCATTGGGACGATCTGTTCGCGGCATTCTCTGGTGAAGAAAGTGGTGACTTGAGTGGTGAAGCCATAGTGTTTAGTATTGCGTGGCATGACTGGCTTCACACGTATCGCGGTTTAACAGATTACAAGGGTAGCCACAGATGTTGAACTCGTTCCCTCGATTGATGGAACTCGATATTGAGTACACATTGCTCACGAGAACATTTATCTACTTGGTTCGGCATGTAGGCTTGTGAATTTGTCACGTCAACACCTCCATGCAGTTCGCAAAAATCAACAGGATTGGTTTACTCTTTTTGGCATAAGACACATGCAGAAGCGGAAACGCGCATTCAAGATCATTTTATGCGCCCCAAAGTCGCTTAGCTACAAGGTCTATTTTCCAAGTGGCGTTATGCAACAGTGCAAACGGCTGGATCTGATGGACCTACATGGTCACGAGCGCGCGATGGGTCTGTGAGTTGACGTGATGCGGATGTCTTTCATCTCCAACAGCTCGGCAAGAACACAAGCTTTCATCCGTGAGGTCCCTCCGAGCCAGAAACGGAGCTTTGCCTCGACGAGCCATGACCCTTGGGTCTCATCGTTGATCATCGACAGAAACAGATTGCCAAAGAGCCCAGACCCGTTGTCTCCTTCCACCTCAAGCTTTGTCGGATCAACGGCCGCCGCCATCCAGATATATCCGATGGCGAGATTGAAGCAGCCTGCGTTCACGTTGCATGTGGACACAAGGGTATTGAACAGGGGGCCGAAGGAAATTGCGGGAAGGCCGATACAGACGTATGTTTTGGCGACGCTTCGTCCTGCCCGTACCGCTTCGTTCATCAAGTCTGTGCCCTCGATTGATCTGACATCGATCACGACAGAATCCGACACCCAGTATTCGGTGGACCAGCTATACAAAATCGGCGGAGGAGCAGTTCCCACAGGATTCCAGAGTCGGAGCGCGAACTTTCTGATGCTTGAGATATTTTTCGTTCCTGCGATCCCAAGAATGATGAGCTTCCTGTCCTTCTCATTGGGCACGCAGGAAAGACCCAAATGGTAATCCAAGGATTGCAGACTGGTCACTTTGGCAAGTGGCAGGACTGTAGTCTCGCCGAAATCAACAGAAACGAAGCGACAATCTTTGTCTGGCTTGTTGACCATAGTGTGACTGGGTAAGGCCACGCATTGCAGCACGGTATTGATACTCTGTCCGCAAAGCTTTAGCTGTTCCCACTTCCAGACCAGCTCTTGAGTCTTTGCGCAAATAAATGGCGAGTTGGGAATGAAGGGAGACTGGCTCGACACGGTACTGGATGCCATAGGTTTCAGATCAGCACTGCCGTGAATTTTATAGAAGGGAGGAAAAGGGTACCTTACCCGAGTATCTGCCTTTGGCTGAAACGTGACTGAGACTCACGCGTTGGCATCATGGAGGCGACAAAAGGAAAAACAGCGTGAAACATGAGGGAAGATGAATGAATGCCGCGCTAACTCCTTTCCTTTTGAATGTACCACCGAGAGACTCATGCCAACGTGTGACCATCAATGTTTCAACATGTGAGGACATCGTTGAGTGTTGACATGGCCAACATAGAGAACTGCAGGAAGCTAGTTAGCGTCACGTTGGAATGCACTGGAGGAAGCATGCTCGGAGAAGAATTGCATTCCCGCTGTGGTCACAGAGAAATCAGAAAAGATCCTGGGAGCATATGTGATGACCTTGGGAGCTGGTCCCTGAATCCCTTTGGTATTCCCACAGGTACACAAGCCAATCAACTCGGAACGCAAACATTGTCATGCACTGCCACCTCGATTGCCGGCATTTCGATAACAATCGACTCGGCTGAACCAGGCTCAGGAAAGTACTTAAAGTGAGACATCGCCGGAGGTCTTTATCAAATTGCTTCCACACTATCCGCTCACTACGCAAGAGCCGCCCTACTACTCTATCATCAACGTCTTCCGTCCTCAATATGACCTCCAACACTAGATCCGCCATGCTTTGCATGCGCCTGACTGTTCTCGTCCCCGCTATCTTGTGGTTCGCCTTTGCGGGTCTCAGCTCGGCCATGTCTCACTTTGCGATTGTCCTCCGGGACCATGCCGCGTCAGATCTCATCGATACCAACCATGCTATACTGGGCCTCGCCTTTCAAAGTCTGATGGAGAATGTTCTCGTCATTTCAGTCATCGTGGCTCTGATGTCAACATTGCTCTCCATCTTCGGTATGGTCCTTGCGATCCATCCGAGGTGGCTACATCATAATAGCCAACGTCGAATCTATTTCGAATGTATTCAGGTTGTGCTTGCGCTCACTGCAGTCTCCGTCGGTGGATATATCGCGAGCCATGTTCACTGGTCTCGATCTTCGTTTGAGCTGTTGAACATTCACGGCCACTTACCTTACTACGGAATCATGTATTACGGGGCTGTAGGGCAAGCTGCATTCGGCTCCCTCATGATCATCTTCTCTATTGTTCAGCTCTTCGTGTGTGACTTCTACGGATAGCAAGATCAAGTGCTCAAAGAAACGACCTTGATTGTGGCTGCTCGAAATATTGTGAGCTGGGCTGTTTATTACTGCCAACCTTGGTAGGGCGAGTATTTGAGACGCATTTGGAGAGACACTGGGAATTATCAAGCTCGCATTCATCATGTGGGTTTCGTCAGATGCTATCAAAAGGGCCGCATATTTCGACATGTATTCTCCAACTTTTTTCCTGTCTTGGTCCTGGTGTTCCGAATGTACGATAGATGGCGGATACTGCAATATGAAATGGATGGCACGTCATTTACAACCCCAAATATTGAATACCCACGTTGTATTAACAAGAGTACTCCGTACAGTGGTAAATGCAACTGACTCGAGTCATAAGTAGCGCAGCCCTTGCAAGCAACAGGAGATCCGCAGCTGGGTGGCGGCTAGCCGTGATCAAGGGATGCTACCAGGCATTAGCAAGTTCCGTGCCCAGGCAGAATCACTCACCTGTCTTAAAACCTCCAGCGATACAGCCGCTCCAGACGCGCCCAGAAATTCAACGGCAGCGGACCCCATTGGCCAGCGCTTCAGGTCATCGACACCAAGAGCCCCATCTGCTTTGTCGTACTTTTGCATGAGCTGCATCGTGATAGACGGGATGGCGGCGATACATGTGGCTTCGGATTGTTGGGTCAGGCAGTCCACGCAATGCTCTGGGCCCGCTGCCACTGGTGAGCTAGATTCAATACTGCAGAAGCTTGACTTACCAATTTTGATGATCCCGTCAAGCCCGAGGAGAATATTGGAGCAGACCAAAGCCTGATGCGAAAGGCCAGAGGCAGCTAGATAGCACATGCCGTCGAGGATCTAATCGTCAGCACAGTTCATGGAGACGGTTATGGGAAACAGACCTGGCGCAACATTGATCCCAATTCTGCCTCACTAGGATATAGGTCCGAGCAAGTAATGACATGCGCGAGAGTCAGCGGTAGATCAGCAACTAAGAAGAACGCGGAATCGCCATCCAGATAACATTCATAGAATGTCAGAATGTTAATGTGCTCCAGACGCCCGAATCGATCGATGAGGCCCCGAGCATCTTCTCTGCGGTATTTTCTGATGGCCACCATACGACTTGGGCGGGTGCGACGAGAGGCAATCGTCATATCTCCTGCACTGTGGTACGAGATGGCTTGCTGATACGTATCCCACGGGGACTCGTGTCGCACAACCAGGACAGATGTAATATTGTCGAGACATTGCAGGCGAGGAAGACAAAGACCCTTAATGGGGCCCGTGATGGTTTTCTGGCTGCGGTGGGATATTGGTCTTCTTGTTGCAGCGCGCGTGGACCTTTCCTGGCCAGCCGAGCAATCGGGCGCGATGGGCGATGGGTCAGATTGAGCTTTGATGGTGTCAAAGTCGAAAAGCATGTGCTTTTTCAGGTTTCCGACGGACATGATTATTCTGGCGTGATACGTGCTGAATCGTGGACTTCAAATACAATCACAGCATCTGTATCTAGCAAAACTGGGTTGTTACGCTCATACATCAGTCACAAAAATGGCTTATATGGTACGAATTATTGCATGCCTCACAAATCTACCACCTCGAATCATGAATGATTCTTCGAACGATGAGCATCCAAAAAAGAGTTTATTTAATGCGAGCCGCAAAACACACGAGAGCGCGAAGCAGTCGAACGCGATTCAGACTCACAGGCAAGACCTCCAGACTTGAGACTGGCCATAGAGATTCAAATTCTCTACCTCGCTGGAGCACGCTTGATAGCTGATTTATTGGTCGAGCATCTATAGGAAGTAAAGAAAATTCACACCACTGCTGCCCTCGTTGTATGCGTCTGAGAACACTGATCGTACACTGTCCGCAGTGAACAGTGCAGTATCGTTCAAATCTGCTTTCCATTTCCGATTACCATTTTGAATGCTGATCTGTCTCAAAGCCTTTCTCGGGTCACACTGCGCTGCTTGTCATTTCTCTGAAAACACCTTGGGCTTGTCTGCTCACATGAATTGAACAGCAATCCCCTCCTTTCTCATCTTAAATACAACCACCACCCCATCCTATCAAGGCTCAAACTAAGATCTGCATGAGTGCTTTCGAATAAGTAACCAGGCTCAATACCACACACAGATACATCACACAAAGACTGGGCTGCAGACGAGGTAGAACATCGAATCGCTCCAAAGGGCTGGTCAGATAGATTGCAGCTCCAAGACAGTTTCTCAAAACCATCCAGTTGAAGTCAACCGCTAGTGTCGGACTTGCAGATCGAGACTCGATTAGAGCCTGAGCGGCTGGGGCCAAACATGATAGGCCGAGCGAGGTGCAGTGGTAGGGAAATCGGATCCGAATAAGCGATGCATCCATCCAAGCTAGATGCAATATAGTTCAGGACACTCGCAAGAAAAGCAAAAGCGAGAAGAACTGTATATCCGAGTTGAATAGAAGGCTGTGATTCGAATAGATGGAAGATCGTTGGAAGAGTGCTCGTCCAAATGACGGCTAATACAGCTCCAAGCTCCAACTTCGATCTGCCAGACGTGTTGCCGGGATGATTTCGAAAAGTGGACATCAATTGATTGATCAATGTCGATGAGCACCATAACATGATGCTAGCAAAGAAGATCATCAAAGAAAGCGTCATCAAGAGCCCACCGCGGATCGAAGGGAAATGATAATAAAGGATTTCTGCAACGAGGACTGAGAAATAAGATAGCCCGAAAAAGCTGATCAGGGAGACGATGGCACAACGCCAGACGCTGACAGGATCACAATTATTCATGTTGGGCATATTTTGCTGCTAGAAGACGATTGCTGCTAGAAGACGAATGAAATGTTTTCCTTCCGTGCCGGGCAGCATAATATATACCTGCCCATAAATGGTGGGTAGGGTGGCGATCTGTGCGCCTTGATCGTTTATCGCGGCAAGGCCCTCATCACCGCAGGCTAGGTGGCTATGAACCGCTTTCAATATCTGGTCACGTAGAATTGAGAATGTTTGGCATTTGAGCAATAGACTGTCGGTGGCTATGTTCTAAGATGCATCAGACGTGACCGCTTGCTCCGAAAGTAATTGAATGACTTTATTTAACTGATTATACTTGTATATTGCGTAGATACTCTCATATTATGAGTGAAATCTACTGGCGACAGCTTACTCAGTATATGCAACAAGCATTTTGATACTTTGTCCGAGAAATCTTGCCATATCGCTCCCTCGATGTAACAACACTGTGTCAGGTATTTTTCTAGACAGTGCCGTTGGTGTAAGAGTGTATGAATTGAGTCGTGTACACGAGAGACATTGGTGCCAAAATAGTGTAAATTCTTTATTGTCATTGTCGTTCTACTGTACAAAGTTCACAATATGTCGCATCTACCATATTTAGCCATATATCAAACCGTGCATGGCGCACCAACTTTTAGAATCACCAAGCTACTTCTCACAAACTCCACCAACTCTTCTCTTATAATTTTCGAAATACCCCCCGCCTCACCAACCGGCACGTTTGCGCAAAGTGGGCTCCACATGAACCAATTCGTCATTTCATGCTTCTCGACGGGCTCCTATAATTCCAATCTGGATGAAAACTGAGACAGATCCAATTCCAGCGCGGGTAGACTGGTTGACGAGGTCGCGGGGGAAGTGGCCGAATGTCGTATCGGCGAAGTGCTTCCAGGGCTCATATTTCCCTCGGTCAACCCAGTAGAACCCCCTTGTGACGTATTTCTTTGACCAGCTCCAGCTCTCACACTTTGATCCGGTATGATGGACACCCACGGGAATATCTTGTCGAGCAGACTTGTTTTACTGGGCCTCCGCCAGTCTTCGGGCTCATAGTGAGAGAGAATGGGTTGCGTGCTTGTCAACGACACGAGACGATTGAACACAGAAAACTCCAACTTCAGCTTGATGCTGTACACCACAGTCTTGAAGCTCACTTGAATGTAGTGTAGCTTGAACTCGGTCAGAAGCAGCAGTACATTCAGCAACACAACGATGATATTGATCCAAAGCAGATGAATGATGGCATTTCGTCCCCTGCGACCTCGGGTCTGAATCATGGGCTTGAGAGCCTGGACGGCTTTGTAGATGTAGATGCCGCAGATGATGCTTTCCTGCATGCAGAAGCCGGCGACCTGAATGCGATCGTATATCGCGGCGGGTCGAGCGAAGCGCGCGTCGCCTTGGTTGAGGCCAAAAAACAGGACGGTCATGGGGACGTGAAGAAGAAAGAAGTTCCCAACGATCATCCACAGCACCCATCGCACCTTTTTCATGTCGTATACAACAAGGTCCAGACGGGAATAAAGTACGACCGCCTGACCAGTGACCATGGCGTACCACCCGATGATGAACGGGATAGACGTGGAAAGATTAGACGCTTGAGAGACGAAACGAGCCATGGCGGGCAGTGCGTGCACAAGGATACCCCAAGACGCGACCTGCATGCTCCAGAAGTAGAGACCGCTGTAGCGCTTAAAGGTGTCAAATGTGGCGATTGCCGTTTCGAGGGCGTTATAGCCACCGATTGAGAACATAGCCACGACCTGGATGATCGAGATGTTTTTCATCAGGATGGCCCCAACGTCTGGTGGCAGGCTGCTAATGATCGTGTCCATGATAATTGCAGACTTGTTGCAAAGGTAAAGAACTTGAGAGCTATGAGGTGGACATGGTGGGTAGAGTTTTAAGGACTACTATTCAACATGTGATCCTCTCGCCATGCGATCATGACGTTGTTGCCAGGGCTCCTGAGAATGACTCGAGGAGCTTTCAGATCATATTGGGTCCATACATGGCTCGATGGGTCGCAGACTTGTTGATAAATCAGAGGCTGTGATGAACACTAGGCATGACTGGCCTGGATCACTTAGCCAGCTTGGTCAGACAATAGAATTTTTCCTTCAAGCTGAAACTTTGGATGCCAATTGAAAGCTTAGATAGACGTAAGTTTTCGGCTTCCAAAGATCGACAAGTGGAGTTGTCAAAAGCTGGGATCCTTTTTTCTCATCCCGTGGAAACACTCGGTCGGGCAGGACAGCTCAGACGAGAAGACCGGATTTTCCATGAACGGGTGATTTGAAGCTGAAGCCAGAAAGAATGTCTTAAAATCGGAAATGTTCGAATAAAGGGATCTTGACAGGATGAGACATTCGTCAAAAGCTGTCTTGCAATATACTTGCACCCTCTGGATCGTTTTTCCCAAAGCAATTTGCCAATACAGGAGATGTTACAGTCACAGGCAGAGGCGTATTTCACAAAAACACACCGCGGCATTTCAAATTTGGATTGACCAGAATTTTCTGGCCTACAACGCCGACCCTGACGTCTCTGAAAGCTAATCGGCTTCTAAATTGTTTCCAACTTATTCATGTAACCCTATTTTGTCCTGCCAAGCATGCACGACCCTGAGTGAGATGATGTTCTGGACCGTGATAAATTCGGACTTGGAGGATGGGCCATCAAGTGGACAAGTAGGGTCTTGGGAGAAGCTTGAATGCAGGCAATATAGCTTCTAGATCTTTCCATTGACTGGATCGACAGAACAGTTACCCAGGTAAAAGAGAAGTGGAGACGTTCTCCTCTATGTGGGATCCGTCAAAAAGTGGATCGCGGAGCACCTTCAAGGCATTTGGGAGCAACACTGGTAGCCTTGTGCTTTGCGCTCTCAAAACGTGTGATTCGTGGCCTTGAGTCACAGAGGAATTATAATTTGAGCCATGCACTGTACAGAGGATTTCGAAAACAGATTACCCCCCAGGCACACACACTTTCATTCCCAGCCTGTTGGAGCACCTGTATTTATGGTATTGTCCTGTCACCCTGATACGCACTACTCATGCATTAGGGTTAGACCTGTATCTATAGTATTGGGTTGTGACCCATATAACTCCACAACAATACAACTAATATACACATGCTACAAGACAGCCCCTTACGAAGATTGCGCTAAGCTAATTTTGGCTAGAGAAAGCCCCTTCCGGGAGGCATGACGCCGTATCATTGGCTGCGAGGGGGAATCTGGAACCCGGGCGATCCGGATTAGGCGCCAAAGTGGGTCTCCGGGAGAGTAAACGTGTGTGTCTGGGGGGGTATTCTGTTTTCGAAATCCACTGTACCAAGGCAAGTGCCTATGGCGAGAACATGGAAATAAACCTTTTCCACGTGCTTTTTTTCTGGAAAAAGCTTTTGCTAAAAAAAAAGGGGGGAAGGTGATTGGAGTTGGCTTCTGGCGGTTCACACAGCAGCAAGTCATTGTGTTCCGTGTATACACAGCCTCTCTAAGAGATATCCTTAGAGACCTGCCTTTGTTGTGTACGCGGCATTTATGTTTGTGCGGTTCCCTGTCATACATCAACAAATGCATCACGTCTATATTCATGCGGCATCACGAATATTGACGGGGCTGTCTGGTACACTAACAGACTTCGAATTCTGGGCATGAATGCACATTTGAGACTTCGACTCAGAAGACTGGTACTACTAGAGTTGCTTGGCAGGGCAACAGACTTTCGTGCTTCGTTGCAGATCATCTCTCAACAACCTTCTCTTGTATTAAAAGCTACGATTTCCCAGTCTTCGTTACAGAAATTCTTCTTTCATTGTTCTACCACAACACGCCTGTCAAGATATCTGATACCATGGCAAAGCAATCAAGCTCCGCCCAAAAGAAGTTAGATATCAGAAGCAGGTCAAGAGTGACGCGTGCGAGCTCCCGAGTCAATTCTCCCAGCCCTGCTTCGTCTGGGTCTCTTGCAGACTGCTCTTCTCTGCATTCAGTGGGGAAGCCGTCCAAAAAGTCTGTACGTAGATTGTGGTCGATTTTGATTTCTCAATTCTTGAAACACCCTTCACGATGCTCAGTACTGCTGATACCATGCGCTTCGACTGATCATATTATTTAGGGACATCTCATGTCAAAGAGTGACCGGAAGAAGGAGTCGAAGGCTGTCCATGCAAAGTGCTTTGATACAATGGACAAAATTGGTCGGGAGCTTCTATCAGCCCTTGCGGAGAAAAATGACCAAAAGGCCTACGAGTCTCAGTTGTTGCGGAAAATACAAGCCACCGAAGCTGAAGGGAGTTCGAATTTGCAGCAGGCTATCGCGCTGAAAGAAGCTGCTTTGGCCGAGAATAAAAGACTTCAGAACGAAATTCGTCAACTCCAGCAGCAGGTGGAATTGTCGAATGCTTCGACACAGGATAACATCCCGTGGAATGACATTCAGCCGATATTGCATCAAACACATGGCGAGCTGGTGTCCGCGACCACGCGATACGGGAACGCGATCGACGCTCTCCAGAACCGCAGACTAGCATCCTATCTACCCGGCTCCGGGGTGATCCACGGAAGTTGGACGGAGCAGAACGACCCGCTGGGATCTTTGGGACACAATTCACTTCCCGGATTCACCGAATCGGGCAATCCGTCTTCGAGCATCCAGCAAGAGCCCGAGGCAAACAACATATTTGATTCCTTTGTGTGAAGCATTTTGGGGTTCTTGTGGGTCCAATCCAGACAAGTGGGGTTGTGTTTTGAAGTCAGAAATTATGACGCACACAACTGTCTCCCGGTCGTATCACCTGCTTCGGCCTACAACTTAAGTACAATCAGCCTTACAATGTAGACGAATACATACTACTTTTGAATCTGAAATTTGAATAAGGATCTTCCAAAAAGTAAGGAAATTAGATGAGCCTTTAAATTAGTTCTGTTCATCGCCAAGCGGGGCCCGTCGCCTGGGCCCGTCCGCCCGGTAGATCATGATCGCCGTTCTCCTAAACGCTCTGATTTTCCGCTGCTCGGATGTTTGATCCAATCACGGTAAGCCTTGGCATGCTAGATGGTCTACCACAGCCAATTTTAGCAAAGTCAAATCAAAAGATTGCCACGGCTCATACTATTTGGAATGGTCTGCCCAGAGCCCTGAATGTAACGTGGAAAGTCTTCTGGTTCATATTCTCGACAATCATTTACCAGGTCGGCCGCGCAAGATTCCAAATCTTGCTTCTGAGTTTGACACTCGCCGTGTGGGCAATTTTAGAAAGTGGGCCGAATTGCACTGACCCACCGGCACAATAAAGCTTAATCGGCACGTGGTAAATGGTTCGTGCAGGTATCAACCAAACCAGATATGCTTTAGACCGGTAGCGGTTTTCAGTATTTACAACCCAGACTACTTCATTTAGCGATTTTATTCTAGTCTACTCTGGTTGGTGATGCAGCTGGATTATGTGGCACTTCGGTGGAAACGAATGATCACGTGAACCATGTAGTATTACTTTGGTAACAAAAAGTCAATCGCATCATAGTCCGAAACCTCATTGGCGACAACGTGTTCACCCAGTCAATTGTTCTCTTCCGTAGTACTCTGGGTTTCCGAATTTATGGCCTCTATTGCTGCCTCCACGGCTACCAGTCGTTGAGCAATATCGTCCAGATCACTGCAAATGGTTCCAGTCTTATCTGCAAGAGCGCTCAGCGAGCTCTGGATCGACCTAGAATGGTATCAGCGGTGTCGCTTCCTAGAAATACTTCCAACTTACTTCACTCGGGTGTCTAGTCTGATAGATGTATGGTTAGCAGCGAGGTTTAGATTGTTTTCACGGCAGAGTCAGACACTTACTCGGAGATACACTGGAAGGCGATCATGATACGATTGTCCGGGGTCGCAGATTCTGCTCCAATGTTCTGCTCTCTCCCGATGTGCTCTCTCTGTATCCAGTCTTCGGTGGCATCTTGCGGGATGGTATCCACCAGGTTCGTCTCACGTTGGAGACGGGGGAAGTTGTTCTCTTCAAGAGATTCAATCTCGGTAGTGTCACCCTCTGCCGATGATGAAGAACCCGGTATACTGTCCGAATCGGAAGCTGACAGCGACAAAGCGCGCTCCAATCGACGTCGAAAGTCTTCGTGTTTGGTAGGCCGGGAAACCTTTCTGATTCCAGCCATGCTTGTGCTAGAGAATTTTGAGAACAGCAAATTTACCAAAGGCGAAGTCGACTAGCTTTTATAAGGTTTGCCCGGAAGGTCTGAGTAAGCAATTGATGTCCGTCACAACAACGAAGACTCTCTCAGAATTTGAGCTCCATCGAAATATGTAGAGCCATATTGTTCAGGAATTTGCGAGTGTGACTTCACGGCTCTGAATGAGGTCGAAACTGAACAAGGGTAGTCATCATGTAGAATATCAATAGGCAAGATCACCAGGTAGAGTTTCAACAGGTAACTTCAACAGGCAATTTCAACAGGCAAGGTCACCATGTAGAAGTTCAACAGGCAAGCTCAACAGGCAAGCTCAACAGGCAAGCTCAACAGGCAAGCTCAACAGGCAAGCTCAACAGGCAAGCTCACCATGTAAAATCACCATGTAAAATCACCAGGCCAAACTTCAACAGGGAAGCTCAACATGCCATGCAAGTAAAACATGCAAAAATTGCTCTAAACACATTGTATTACCTCCAGGTCGTACAAATTTGAGCAATGTTCAACAGTGAGGGTCAATGTTGCTCAGGAGCGACGAAAAATTGAAAACAAAAGACCTCAGATTTCCAAGGATCAGAAATTGGTGATTTTCGGTGATATCAAGCACTTCCTGGTGCAGAATCCTCAATATGGCTCATCAGATCAATCCATGGAACAGATTCTGACTCGAAAAAGTTTGACCAACTGCGCCAGTGAACGATACTTTTGACTGACTCTAGTGAGGATTTAAAAACTCAGCCAACTCCCTTCAACAAACGTTCACAAGTGTCTTGTTAGCATCAATTTAAAAATCACAATGTCTCCACGTGGCACTTTGAGTTGGTCGGTGCAAGAAGAAGAGAACCGTTTGCAATGGTTAGACGAAAACCGTTCATTGCCATGGAAAGATCTTCCGGACGCATACAGACAAAGGTTTGGCGTGGACCGAAGCGTTGAATCTTTACGAGGCAAAAAGTACCATATTCTGCGGAAGAATGGTCGCACGACTGCCCGATCTCCGAAACGTCAAGGTCACCGTAAACGACGAGAGCCCCGCCGCCGCTCGAGTGAACAGACGGTCATACACTCAGACGCTTCAGCCGACGCGGCAACCCGGAGCAACATCGACCTGTGGTTTCAGACAATTCTTGCGTCTGAATCTGGTTCTGCCGAGAGCAGCGAGACAGCGCTGACAAGAGGCTCCATTTCAGGTATGGGCCCTCTCAGGCTACTTTGACGTGCATGCTAACTTTTCTTTCAGATCGTCTGACGCCGGCGCTTACGAAGTTCCGTCCGAGGAAACCACGATCATCAACATGGATCTGGGAGTATGTACATCAGATGTGTGCCACTGTGAGAATGGACCTCTAAGGCGCGGTGTATATTGTGTCATAGCGCAGACATACAAAGGTGTACGATAAAATTGATCATATCGATTTGCTATCACGCACAAAAGACAATATTACGACATGAGTTTACGTCAAAATCGCTAGATGGCAGATCTGGTGTCATAATTATTCACAACACCCCGATCAAAGTGCGTATAAGCCGAAAATTGGTGATTTGAAAAAAGATTGTCAGTCCGGTATATACAATGTGCAAAATTTCACTCAGCGGGCTATACCTGTCCAACGTCCAAGCTCGTTCATAGCATTGGCATACCAAGTAATAACGGCTTTCCTCTTCTCCTCTCGCCTTTCACCCTGTAGTTTTTCTTTTCTTGATATTCTGCTTAATCCCTTTGACATCCGATTATGCTTGAGAAAAGATTCTATTATCAGTCAGGGACTTTTTGGTAGTCGTAAAGAAGGGGATACCCAAGCTTCGGCAACACCTGTTCACGGCTCGGTCGATTTCAGAATTCTTCGACCGGTATTGGGAACTGTAAGGCTTCCACAATGGTCACTCAATATTTCAAGGCCAACTCTCGAGGGCGGTATCAGCGGGGTAGAATTTGTCTTCACGTGCAGGCGGCCGACCCAAGCGGGCCAGGAAAAGACTGGTCATGAGACCTCGATCGCTGAACTGGAATCAGGAATAACACCAATGGTCCTGGGAGTGAGCCTGCTCCTAGGACTCTTGAGTCGTGTCCTGGTGCCGGCCTGGCTCGCGGGGCCAGACCGGCTCTTCTTAATTCTCTTTCTAGTAATTTCCCTGCAAATGCATCATGGCTCTGGCTAGAATATTGACTGATAAAGTCCGGTGCCTTGCACATTATCTGACAGCTTTCAATGTCTTCTCATTCTGCATATAAAGCTACCAACAAAGATCTACGTATCAATGGATACTTTCATGGCCAATCTGTCCCCGAAAGTAGGAGTCGTCCTCCAAGAAAATATCTCAAACATTATCATCATATCTATGCTCGCTACTGCCATATACAATGCCCTGGAAACAATGTTGATCACGTTCGACTTTGTCAGAAACTATCGCGTTCTCTACTTCTGGAGCATGCAGGCCTCATGCTGGGGCATTCTTGTGCACGCTGTTTCTGCCATCATTTGCTGCACTTCTCAACAATCCACACTGCCGACGTCCGTGTTGTTCATTGTCGGATGGTACGCAATGGTGACTGGTCAGGCCGTTGTAAGCTACTCTCGTCTGCGCCTCGTTGTTCTTGATACCAGTAAGGTGCGGTGGGTGCTCAGAATGATTGTCGTCAATGCTTGCATCCTACACGTCCCTATGACAGTTCTGTTTTTTGGGAGTATCAGCGGCGATCCCCGCTTTCCCCGACCGGCTGCCATCTTCAATCGCATCCAACTGGTCGGCTTTTGTGTGCAAGAGAGCGTGATGAGTTGCGTCTACATGTCTGAGGCGATGCGCAATCTGATATGTGCCGCCAGACTTCGCGGCCGTGAGCAACCTCGAGCCACCACTCATCTGTTTGGCATCAGCGGATTCGTGTTTCTCCTCAATATTCTAGTCCTCTTAACGGAGTACAGGCTGCACTTCATACAAATCAGTCTACAAGCTGTGATATACAGTATCAAGTTGAAACTGGAATTCGCGCTGCTGTATCATCTTCGCACAGCAATGCATGCCGATGCTCTGGTTTTCCACCGGGCCGGAGGCATGGACAGTCTTCGTCAAGTGATGCGAATTTCTTGAATACGACCACCTCGCCCACAGCCGTTGCGCTGGAGGTGATAAGGCCATCTCGCGGTCAGGCAGTAGGAGACCAGAACCCTTCTCACTCTCAATCTAGCAGTACTGCTGAATATCACGAAGCATTATGTGAGATTTCACATCCGCCGGCAGGGACTTGATGAGAACATGTTGACACGGCTTAGCTAACCTGGGCGGTCGCCGTGACTGTCCACCAACGTCGTCAGTAACTAGGCAATAATGTCTCCAATCAAGTTTCTCTTACTGATCATGTTGATTATTCCCATTCAGCGGATGAAAATAAGGCATAGCAACTTTAAAGATCGGGGTTGTAGCCTGGCTAAAGGGACGTCGTTTCTGTATACACAGTGCGATTGCCACACAGGCGACTAAGTTATGCACAGATCCGATGGTCATAGAAAGTGTGAGAGTTTGTTTCAACGTCCTGAAAACGGTCACAGATCCCGACGCGTCTGATATACTGTGCTGTGTACGTTTGAGGAGGGCAGAAGGATTTGGTGAATAAAATATTTAATCAATGATGGTGATTGATTAGGCTGACCAATTCAAGTCGGCGGCATGGGAAAAGCACTTTCAGAGTAGCCGGGCCCAATAGTTCGTGGGTAGCCATTAAGTGGGTCCAAAGAAGCGAAGTATCATTATGACTGTGGATTTACCATGATCGGACATTCCATAAACGAGAGGAGACCGTTTGTCTCCATAGATCCCGGCAAATACAACACACGTCTCATTTGACATAATCAAGGGCTACCTGGAGTCTGACTAGACCGGGGGCAAGATTGCCACCAACACCAGCGCAACCGTAGACCGAGCTGAAGAAAGTCGGGCACGTGGCAACGCAATGGTAACAATTCTAGGCCACCTATTGTACTATCGCATTTTCTGCAGGAACTCCAGTAGTTGTTCAATAAATTTGTTTGGAGGCTCGGGCGTGATTGATGATTGTTGATCCTTCCCGTCGAGCCCCAGGAGAACGGAGCAGGTTTTTGAAGCCAATCCAAACGAATCCATGCACCTTATCCGATTTATCGATTTATGAGGTATCAATCTCATCTTGAGTGCCGAATGAACCCCGATGTAGAGGATATAATTCCAAGCCAGATATTTGGCTAAGAATGACTTCCACCCTGATTACTAGCATTCCAAGTTCTGACTCCAAGGGGCAGGATGTTCCCGCAGCACAGGCATGTTTTGAATCTGCCTTGGCGCGTGATATAAGAAGAAAGAGATCTGAGGCAGAGCGGGTCTTAAATGGTGTCACAGATGGCCAAAGTTCAGCTCTTCTCAAAATTGTAAACAGTTCTCCAACCCTGGTATCGCTAGTGCAATACTTTGACTGCAATTCAACATTGCGACAAGAATGACATTTCTTAGCTGATATCGGGTGAGTCCGTCCACAGTGCATACAGATCAAGCCTTGGGTCATGTAGCCTTTCTGATTTCTTCTCAAAGACCCCTCAACAGATTGTAGTTCATTGTGGATCGTATCAAGCAAATTATTGATACGATCTGTCAAATCCCCTAATGAACGTAAGAAGATAGGCAAAGCACAAAAAGAAGGATACTCACATTTGATATCTTCAGGTAGCATACTCAAACTCTCCAACTTGTCCCATACACTAGCAAATTCAGGTTCTAGGCTCAATTGGGCTTTCAGAGAATATTCGGAGAATACGTCTGAAGCACGGAAGAAATGAGCGGCCAAAAGAAGTAGGCCATATTCCTCCACTGATGGTGATGATTCAATTTGATGAAACCAATACGTTATCCACGGTCGGAATGCCTCAAAGCAGTTGTATTTATCACAATGAATGGACAACGCGGCGAGTCTCTTCGATTCCATTGTGACTGCCTCTTTTGGCCCCTGGTAATGAAGAAGGGCAAGAAGAGTACTCATCGTAGCAGGATCGTCATCGTGCAAAATGATCTCAGTGCACTTGTTGTTCGCCATATTTTTACCTTCGAGGAATTTTGGAGCAAATAACTTCTGGAACACCACTGAGGCAAGGCTGAGTACTTTTGATGATACAAGAAAGCGTCTGTTTGGACATGGCGGCTGGCCGTGGACGACAAGAACAACGTCCCCATCATGATCAAGTTGCTCCAAAGCAGGGCCTTCCTCTTGGATTTTTTTCAGTGTTCATATTTGAAGATATATTAAGCTAATGCTGGACACTGGAACGAAAATTTTTGAAAATTTTCGCGAACATGACTTGATAGCCCTGCTTGTGAAGAGCGGACGAAAGGGAATTTACCGGCCCCTAATGAATTTCCGGGCCGGAGGGGGGCGATTATGACGTTTACACGGTGAGCTTTCCATGGGCGAGGGTCTTTGCGTATTGTGATCTTGTGCAAATACAGAACAAGTATGAACTTTGATCATAATCGGGCATACCTAGTAAGGTCAATCTGATAGAATAGCCTGAGCTTCATTCTCAGAGGTAGCACAGAGAACAGATAATTATGGCGAGTATGAGAATGTATGTCGCTCGCAATCCTACAGCCAGAGAATACAGGCTACCATTTTGAAGCAGTGTGTCAAACTTAGGAATTGGTCAATCGCGGCGATGAATTTTTGAGACAGACTTGTTCATCGTTTCATCCAAGTACAGTCAACTTCCACTTATATCACCCCCGTCCGTCCCAATGAAATCGAGTGACATTTGTATATGACACTTCCAAACTCATGATATAATCTCATCTTGTTTAGCCCTAAGCCCTACTTTCTTGTTCAGGTTTCTTTCTACATATCATCCAAAGTCGCTTAACGCTTCTCATCAAGCTGATTCTTGGCAAAGCCGCCGGCCAAACTCTCAATCTGTCGAACATGGTACTGAGTCCCTTTTCCTTTGCTCCCAACACACCAGCGAATCGGACACCCGCTCGGCCCGGACACCCCAACCAAAACGCGTCAAATAATTAGACCTACCTTCTTTAACCAGTCACCATGCCATCAAATCGCTCTCAAAGCGTCAAATATTGACCCTTCAAAAAGGTCATATCTTGCTTACTATTCAAGCTATGAAAACCCAGAAAAACCTGTCATTTCGGGAAGCAGCACAGATATATGATATACCCAAATCAACGCTCTACGACCTGTTGTGATATAAGGCTGGTGCAGATCAGGAACCAAGCCGAACCACCATCGGAATTAATCCCGAAGTATGTGTACGAAGAACTAAGTTGATTTCCAATCAACTTGATTTTCTTGCTGTATATACTGTATAGCCTCATGTTTCCCTCTCAATAAATAAGACAACGAATACCTCTGAACTACAACAGTACAAGCCGAAAGCGACCCTTTAAGATTCGTCAATACGTACAGGATTTTGGTTGCAAGTCTGGACTCATGGTATTCATCCTGGCTATCGGGCACGAGTTCGAAACGAAACAAATCATGAATTTCCTTGGGCACATTTGTAACATGACGACCCTCTTGTCGACAAAATACTTTAGGTACAAAAGCGTAGACAGTACAAGTCAATGAATCATATTGTTGATGACAAACTACCGTTCATGTAAAGTCAATGTCGGAACATAAGCTTGAAATATAACTGGGGTGCTGAGCCACCACGTCCCGTGGCGACGCCATCACGGTGCTCGGCACGCTGGAAACTCACACCGTCTATGCAGCGGAGCTCGAAGGCATTCGTCTCGCTCTGCAGCTGTTCTTGCGCGGCGACGGACAACGGAACACAGACTCCCCCCCGAACCGCCACCATTTTCACTGACAACCAGGCAGCGATCCGAGCTTGCGCACATCCCCAGCGCAGCTCCGGCCAGCACACGGTGCGAGAGATCTCGTGCCTAGTAGAAGTATTGCGGGGCATTGGATGCCATGTGCGCATCCGGTGGATACCAGGGCATGTGGGCGTGGCGGGCAACGAACGAGCAGACAGGTTGGCGAACAACGCTGCGAATACGCCAACCACGGCGCCTCCATCGACGATTCTGCTCTCTGGATGCCGGATGAAACTACGCAGAATTGCCTTCGAACACTGGACCCAGGAATGGGCTGATGGCGAGCACGGCGCATACGCGCGCCTTCTATTCCCGCTGCCTACGAAAGCTATCTTCGAGCTACATGAAACGCTCCCACGAGCAGCAAGCTCCGGTTTGATCCAGATGCAAATCGGCAAGATTGGCCTCCCTGGCTACCTGAAAACTATTCCACGATGGCGCGAGGAGCAGCTGGAAGCAAATCCCCTCCGAGATCCGGCACGGTGCAGCTGCGACATTGGGAATCAGGACACCCAGCACGTGTTGCTCACCTGTCCCTGCTTTACCGACCTTGGACTTCGTGTGCTGGGCCCGCCGCACGCGCGGACGAGGTTGGCGTGGAAGGACTGGCTCACCAAGCCGGCCTCAGCAGTCAAAGCGACCACATTCATTTGAAAGACGAGGCTGCTCGGCCAATTTCGGGCACTACCGAACACTTTTCAGGCCTCCCGCACGGGAAGCCGGTAACACCGGGCATTGTGTCTGCCCTGCTTGCGTCTGCGGACCATAATTACCGTAGAAATCTATCGCCTGCCTCGTTTCGATGAGACGGGAAGCGCATCGGAGGGGACGAAGGATCGGTGGAAGACACCGTGCCGCGCCCGGCCGGACGAGTCTGTCAACGACTGTGGCCACGGTACGCTGTCTTGCGCCGAACCGAACTGATGCGGTTAAAGTACTAATTGGGAGACGGGGGTGTTCAGACAGTTTGATTTTCCTGGAGTGAGCGTGGATCTCTACGACTTCATAGACGAGCGCTGGAAATCAATTTGTCCTTGCATCTTGACATGTATGTAGTTGTCCCGACTGCCCTATAGAGGTCTGCCGGCAAATCGGCCCTGCGGCTGACAGATCCGTGAATGAATAATCAATCAATCAATCAATCAATGTGTTGGAGGTCTAGCTGTTGGACTTGGAGCTGCGGATGTTGTCATGCCGATGGTTACAGGCGAGACTTAGTTCCGGGTGCCTGAGACCTGCCGCATCAACTTTGTTGGTAAGTTGCCATTTGGCGTTGGTGGAAAGGATGTCATTCTCCATATCCTCGGACTTTTCAAGCGGAACACCATCGACTTCCAACGTGCAGTGGAATACGGTGGCCCGGGATTAAAGGAGTTGTCCATGGATGCCAGGTTCGTCATTGCAAGTATGACAACTGAGTTCGGCGGTATGGGTGCGTGCTTCGAGGCTGATGACAGTACTGCGGAATGGATCTCTCGAAGGCCGTATTTGGAGCATCAAGGAGGTCTTTACTCTAGAGCGGACCCAGGTGCCGAGTATGCCGAGGTACGCACTGTCGATCTCTCTGAGGTTGAGTTAACCATCGCTATGTACCCCGACCCGGATAATGTTGTGCCTGTGGGAGAGAAACTTGGCACGAAGTTAGATGGGTGCTTTATCGGAGCTTGCACCACCACCGAAGAAGACTTGATTGTCGGAGCCCTGGTGCTAGATGCCGGTCTGCGCGCAGGCTTGGTTCCTTGCGAAGGACGCAGAAGGGTCACCCCTGGAAGTCTCAGCATTATCAAGCACCTTGAACGAAACGGCATCTTAGACATCTACCGGCGGGCAGGATTTGAGATTGGAGCACCCGGCTGTTCATACTGCGTTGGAATCAACGATGTTGACGTCGCTGGTAAAGGAGAAGTTTGGCTTTCCTCGCAGAATCGCAATTTCCGAAACCAAATGGGCAAAGGAGCTATTGGAAGTATCACTTGCGCTGCAGTGGTTGCGGCCTCGAGCTATGACATGGTAGTCACTGATGCCCGGCCACTGGTGAATCAGATCGATAGGGTGAGACTGGACAAGATCATGGGTAGTGAAAAGGTCTCCTTGACTATTGCACCTAAGATCAGCGAGCCTGATCCTTATGTTGCATCAAGTATCACCCCGGTCGTTGCTGACGGCAACATTCCTACCGAGAGTATTGCTTTCCCAGGAGAAACAGCCAATTCCTCCACCGGTGACGTTCTTCAGTCGAAAGTTGAGCGTTTCGGTGAAAATGTCGGTACGCGAGTCGACACGTTTCCTCGTCTCAGGCAGCTTCTAACAAGAACGTAATGATGCGATTATCCCTGCTGAATTTGTGCCGGGTGTCGATAACGCCGAATTGGGCAGTCACTGCTTTGAGTACGATCGGCCAAATTTCCGACAAAAAGCAACTGATAGGTCGAGAATTATGTGAGTAGGGTTGATCAAACGTCAAGATTTGAGATGCGAGGCTTACCATTACCAGTGTTGCAGATCGTGGGTTTGGCAGTGGCTCGTCTCGTGAAGATGCCGTCAGAGCATTGCAGGGAGCAGGCATTGAAGCGGTTATTGCGCCCACATTTGCCTTTATCTGTAAGTTTACAGAAAAGATAATCATTGCAAACAAGATTCAGGAGCTAACAAGCGATCAGATGACCGAAACCAGTTTAATATGGGCCTGTTCAACATCACCTTACCGGATCCCGAGTTTTACACGCTCGCAAACGAAGATTCTATCGTCATTATTGATCGACAGGCCAAGACAGTCCAGGTTAAGAGAACGGATCAGGTTTTCCATTATCAGCAGTCGGAAATGGAGAAGACTCTTCTTGATGCTGGAGGTGTGCTTCCATTGTATAAGCGATTTGGGCGCTCGGTGTTCAGTGAAATTTCCAGAACAAAGCGGAGCATACTTGGCTCAGCTGGTAGGGTTGACAAGGTTTTGCGAGGAAGTTCGGACTGGTCATATTGGCCTAATAGATGCAATCTCCAAAATCGAGACTCCAAAACCTTCACATTTGAGTTCAATTCATTTACCTGTGATATTTACCACGCGTACCTACGCGTCATAAAGACGTGTTTTCGTGCGTAATTTACCAATGCCAGTCATGTGATGCTGCCCTTGTGTCGGAACACGTAATTAGGGCGGTGGAAGTTGGACCAATCGATCTCCCCTCGAATATATGTCTGTCCCCCTATTCTTCTATCTCTGTGTGCCCAGTTAAGCTGTGTGCTGACTAAGATCATGTGATCCATCTAGCTTACATACTCCATATTACTGACAAGGCATTGTGAGGCAACCCCAATAAAACTATTTCCTATAATAGTATTTGGTGTATGTAGATGAGCCGAGATCTCGCAACCTGTAGAAGAAAGAGAAATGGCGGCAATGATAGACTTATTCTTTACTATACCACTACAATAAAAATTTTATTGGGAAAATTATATAGTATTGTGTGAAATTCTATCACAATCTTGGACTTCATGATGCTCGTTGTATTATGGGGCTGGTGCAGATCGGGAACTAATAGGGGCCGTGCAATCACGTGCGTCGTGGGTGGGCCGACCCGCCACGAGCATCTCAGGCCTGGCCGTGCGAGCGTCTACCGCGACAAACGCAAAACATCCTAGTGCAATGTTGTACAGCATCCTCGTTGGGCCTACAGATACCACCATTTCTCAGGACTCCCGCGGGGTCTCTGAACAATTCGAGTGTCGCCTCTCTAGCCTACTTCGCTCGACCCGCTTAAACAACATGCTACCCCCTTCCTCGTTGCGAGCCAACACCGGCGCTCGCAAAACGCTTGGATACGTGCCCATCACCTCGAAAGATTGATCGAGATGTTGCTCACTGCGGTATACTCCCTCACCGTTACCCACTGCGGACGTTCGAGTGATTTCCTGACCCTAGCGCCAATCTCTGCATAGCCCACCGCTTGTCCTATAGATAATTTTCCACAGAAGGCGTGGGCTAGGGATGGAGCATACGCTCCTGTCTGTGATTACTGCGGCCATGTGGCATGTGCGTTGATCAAACCACAAGCTAGTCCCAAGCTCACGAAGCCGAACTCTGTTTCCCACACGGTCGAATATAGGATTATCTTGGTCAGTCCTGGGAGCTGCAACGCTCCTAGAGCACTCACACAAGATCCCAGTGCCAGGTTTGTGTCTCTGAGGTTCTAGGTGAGGCGATCTTGGGGAGAGCACCTTGGTCTCACGTGCAGATTGTTCGCCCGAGCGGATTACGAAACGACTGGTCCTGGGATCTCAATCAGTGATCCCGCGAATGACTGAACCAGAACTGGGAATGCAACCAATGGCCCTGGGAGCTACTCTATTCCTGGGGCTCATAAGCCAAATCCTGGAGTCGTTGTTCTTGATCCCGGGGCCAGGGACTGTGCCTGCGGGGGCTTATTAAGTTAGTTCCAGGTACCGGTAGCTCCTTGGTGATTCCATTCCCAGAGGTGGTCTCTCTGGCTCTCATGGCCCCTTGATCCGCTCTGAGAAGCACTTCTTATCCTGGAGATTTTCATCATCACCAATGGCATTTGCTATCATCAGTACCAGTGCCGAGGAATGCAAGATCAACTTACTGTGGTCGCCTCCAAGATCGAGAACTATAAGATGCCTGGCCATGACTCAAGGTCAAGTTCAATTTTGAATCATCGACGTTGCTCACTACACTCTATTTTGCCGACTTATCGCCCTCGCATTATCTATTCTCCTTACTGTCATCATGCCCCAATCTCTTCTTCTCTGGGATGCTTTTGCAATTTGTGATGTACCAGACAAAGCAGATAGGACATGCTGTGGTCTTACCAAGCGAGGAAAACCTTGCAAACTCTTTGTGACAGAGGAATTCCACCAAATGGGCGTCAAGAAGTTGAATGAGCTCTCACGCGATCCCTTTGATCTCCGTACCCTTCGCGATAAGCTCCAGAACATCGTCCCTCATTTCCTTTGCGCACGGTGGCATCGTCAACTTCAGGCCCACGATGTCCGAGAGAGGTGGGAAGAAGCAGCCATTCGCAACCAAGCTCTGGTAAACTCACCACAAGTTCCTATCACGGAGGAAGAGGAGCTATTGTCAGAAGTTCGCCTTCACGTGGAGCGTACAGAACCGGGAGCGTCAGTGTCATTCGACAGATCTGATTCTGCTCGACCAACATCGAGATCCAGGAGATCACAATCTTCTGGCCGGAGAATGACAGAGGCTCTTCTGCGAGAGGATGGACCTCCCTTGAATATTTCAGCCTCTTCACCAACTGTTGTGGTGATCGAAGGGAAACAAGGAGGAGAAATTTGTCTTTACCTGCAAAGTTTCCGTCCAACTTCAAGCTTGGGAGACAAAACGTGTGGCATCTGTCTAGGGGTAGAGCAAGATGACCCCCTCGTCTTGAAATGTAGCGGATGCATCTCTCATGTGCATTTAGGGTGTATGTCATCGTGGCTTGAGACTCTCGAGCCCGGAAGCAAGTCTTCTTGTGTATTATGGTACGTTTTCATTCCTGTCTCGTGTATTGGAACTTGGGGTGCAGGATCTAACCAAGCGAACAGTAAACGTGACGTACTATTTCATGTATACTATGATATGCCAACCGTGATGGCTCTATGGGACCAACAGCAAAGACAGACGACGGCAGATCACTTGAGTCTATCAACCACGGCATGCGACGATCAGCAACTGTCCGTTCCTATCACGCCTCCTGTTGAGAGTTCTCCTGCTCTTGCAGCTGCGACGCTAGCTCCCGCCGGACCAGAAACACACCAGGTGCGTCAAAGGCCAGGAGATGTCGACTATCCATGTCTCCCTGAGGCCTCTGCATCCTCGGACCCTCCATCGCTACGCCGATCGGGTAGAACCAGACGGGCTCCTGATCGTTACGAGCCGTAGGAGATTTGTGCAAAACGTTGCCGGGCGGACTGCAGCATCGGACTTCCGACACATGTCCGAAATTGTCTGCCAGGATATACATGACTGTTGTGATCTGAGACCATGCTGTCTGTACCAAGTGCTCCCTGTGTCTACAATATGTGTATACTGCTCTGAAATCCCCATCATCATAAACTTAGATTTGCAATATTGAATAAAAGTAAACTGCCTCTTCAAGTAAATCCATCCTCTTTCGTCAAAGGTGCCTTCTTCCTGTAAAATTCAACATACCTCCCACGCCGGGTAGGTGACACAGCCATCCCTCTCCCATCAGTATCGTTGTAAGGTTGAAGTTGAAAGTTCAAGAGCTGAAGAGCCCACTCATCTCAAGCTCTTCCACATCTATCTTTGTCTGTGTCTATCTCTTCTCTCTCTGTCTCTTCTCTCTCTGTCTCTTCTCTCGCTATTCCTTTCCCTGCACTTGGAACAAAAATCCAAATACTGGCGTTTGCAGTGCCTGGTGCACTGAGGACAAGTATCTGGTGTATGATATAAATAACGCATGATTAGCACAGCTCAGGATAATGGACAGCACCAAAAAGCCAACAAATTGCACCTTATCTGATGAGGTAATCCCCGCACTTACGGTATTGGCACCATCGAGAGATCCTACTTTCATAGGATACCTGGTGCCTTTTGCATCCTCTAACTTCGCAATCTCTCTCGTCGGCCATTAATCAGTAGATTGCCTCTTTTTGGCGATGTCGTGGTGAGAAAAAGAGGTTAAGATCCTGTTGAAGGGCGAGGTCACAGGAAAAGAGAGATCGCAAAGGGCCTGTCACATCTTGCAGTTGGACATCGGGTTGATCCCACCTTTATAAGATCTTTGGGCAAGATTCAGCCTAATCAACAAGGCTTAAAAAAACCCAAAGTCTGCTCGCTTGAAGGCAGGAGCCGACCATTGTTACCAAGCGAAGGCCCCCAAACCCAGCCCAAGGATAACGCTTAGGGCTCTACAATTCATCTCGCTTTGGAGGGGTGAACCTACGAAAATTCTGTTTTGACAATGCAGCTTAGGTGATAGGCTGGGTTGAGCTGGAGTTGTCGCAAGCAATTTCGCCTCATTTATTTTTGCTTATTTCACAACCTAGCCCCAACTTTCTATTGGCTTAGAACTTACCATGGCATGTTCCACATTATGTGGGCGTATCGCTCTGACAGCACCCCGTTTCATCATCGTACAAAATCTAATATTCACCGGAATAGGCTACTCTTGAAAGGCCCGAGGACTCGAACCGAGATCTATTGGTGCTGCTGCAGGAAATTTCGCTCTTGAAAAATGCCTCCAGGGGCCGCCGCGACCGAGCGGGCGGCAACACCCGAGCTGACCGAGCAATCGGCGGCACCAACGGCACCGCAGCCACTGCGAACCTCAAATCGACCAATCAGAGTTCCTGTATCATACTTTCAGGAGCAAGAGAGGGACACCGCTAGCAGACGCCAGAGAAAGAACCAACCGGAATCGAACCAATACGAGAGTGCAACAGCGGGGCCCGCTGCCTCTACAACTGACCAGACGGACCCAATTCTACGAGCGATTCTTGAAGCTTTCGGGAAGATCGAGACCTCAAACAAGTACTTCCACCAAGAGATTGAAGCGAGACATGTGGAGAGGTCCAGATTCCAGTCTCAGATCACCGAGCTTCGCAATGAGCTGTGCCGGAGGGACGAGAGATGTCAGGAAGAAATCAAGAGCTACAAGGTTGCACTGCTGGAGATGCAGAAGAAGATGGAGGAACTCAAGCAAACGGCGCTCACAGTCATTCTGACAGAATGTGCCTGTAATGGACACTACGAAGGGCTGCGTGCGGAGCTCCAGTCGCTCCGCATCGCGGTGACCAGTCCGAGCACAGGCCGGAGCTGGGCATCGATTGCGTCTCAGCCATCGGTGGTGTCGTCTAGTACCCGGGCTGTGCGCTCGAGTCTTGGTCTTCCGGCTGTCGTCCTGGACGTGCGATCGGCAAGCGACGAAACCAAAGCGTTGGTGAACGACCCTGCACAAATGCGCGAGAAAGTCCGGGCCGCACTCGATGATCAGACAGCCACCTCGAGTGTCGAGATTGTTGGGATCAAATCGACCTCCCGGACGACGGTGAAGATTCTTGTCAACTCGGAGGAAAGTGTTGCGCATCTACGTCGAGCCACTCAGTGGCTGGATTCCATGCCAGGAGCTACGCTACAGGGGGCCTAATGGATCCCCGTTTGGCTAAATGATGCCAAGAAGGAAAGCGTCTACATAGCATCGGGAACGCAATGGCAGGACTTCCCGCAGACCTTCCTTGAAGAGAACAACTGTCGAACAAGTCAAAAAGATCGTCTGGCTCAGTGGAGCGAAGCGATACGGATCCATGGTGATTTACCAAAGTACCTGTCCCAAGATACCGCACATGATTCCTCAATCATCTAAATTTTGATCCTGGGACCGTGAACCAGCATTTCAGGAGCGCTATAGCTCCCAGGACGATTTAAGGTGATCCTAGCGCCTATAAATTTGTATATGGGATAGGTCTACAGGGGCCTGGGACCAATTCCGAACGATTTTCAGATCATCTGGTCATCTTTCCATGCATGCTTGGACTGACACTTCCTTGTCAATGCTGTCTTGTCACTTTAAGCTATACCATCGTCATTCCTTCCACCTCCCTGTCCTCCGATTTCCCAAAGTTGCCGCTGCAACAAGTGTCGAAGCTGAAATGACTACAAAAACCTAGATTGTGTTGAGCTGCCTCCACTGGACTTGGCTATGGAGAAATCTTTATGCTCCGGCTGCGTAAGTCATTCGAGCTCTATGCGAATCCAAGCTCGACAAAAATTCATACTGGGATCAATGGGGTTTACAGCGACTGTGCATGGCTCTTCCCACTCTGCCTGAACAACCCCTTCAATGGCTGCTGGAAATGGAAGTGACCATACACTATCAAATTTCCCTCACCCAGCATGAAGTAGCTATGAGCCTCTGTGGGCCGCCCTTCCTCTTGATCTGTCCCATTTTTGAAATTGCCTGTGCTGGCGAGGTTCTGTCGCAGCCCCCGATATATCTGCAGCCACCTCTTCGTGCCAACACGAACATGAAATACGAGAATCCGCAATGGCTTAGATTTGCTGGGGATTCGAACAGCTCGATTTTCTATGTGGGGGAGACCTTGCACTTTAGAAAGCTTCTGAATGCACCTAGGAAATATTTGCGTCCCTAGCGCTTTTGGAATTCAGACAGGCTGTGTCTATTCTGTCTCGTCTTGATACATTTAGAACGACTTTAGTTTTCGATCGTCTTGTCTGTACCAACGTATAGTATGATAATCGCATTTCTACATTCTGATAATATCAGCCTGGAAAAGCAGCATAGACAAATATCAGGTATAGATTTGTACCCATTGGGCGCCTCTTGACCATTCAGCTCAGTAGTTCCAGGGCCCCAGTATTCGAGACTCTCTGTATTCGACAGCTGGCATTGGCCGAAGACCGGCTTGTGAAATCATCGATGTGTGTTGTCCCGGGCGGTTCAAAGTTAGAGCCGTAATACTACAGCCAATGTGGCATGGCCGCAGTACACTCAGTGGAAATATTTTGAGTGGGCGATGGCTTAGACCCTGAAAGTTCGATCATCAACAAGTGAGGCGACTTACTCAACACACAGCATGATCGTCGGCCTCTGTTCTGAATCAACAGCCAGTACTGAAGTTCAGATAATGGTGATAAAAGCGCATGCTGTCGCAGTCGAGCGTTAATCGCTGCCCATCGTTGAAAATACGGTCGTTGAGACAAGGTTCAACGTTGATCAACGCTCTTCAGACAAATAATAATTAAATAAAAGATTTTTAAAAAAGAAAAGAAATTTAAACATTATTATTATTTTGAATTATTATTTTGATTTTTTAATAAATCACTCGATTGTACGATTCACCCTGGCCATGACCATTCACTTTTCACCTGCCTGTTGACTTTTGCCTAGCCCGTCACCTCAGTAAGTCGAGGTTCAACAGGCCTGGATCTGCACAGGCAACTTCGATGCCCCGAAAACAATGCCCCTCAGAAATCGACAGACCAAAAAGACCTCACCGCGGCAATATAAAGCAGGCGGTAACAAGACCAGTCAAAAGACCTATAAATATGGCCTCCTTCCCTGGCTCTCTGTCGAACAAATTTTCTTCCTTACCATATCTGACGAATTCCGTCAAGCTGAAACCAAAGTGCCCTGCTACAGCAGATGATGGGTCCCTTCTCTTTGACCCCAAGCTTTCGCTGTGACTGACATGCTCGATGCACACAAAAGCCACCAAGTCACCTGCGTCTCTCTACCCATTGGTGGTTCACTCCACTGTACCCGTCTTCATGCCTGCAGGCCAGAGCTTGAGCCTTGCCTGGCGACAATTCTTTGGTGAGTGCTGTATCCATGTGCCTTGTCGAGTTGAGCTAATAACGTGACTTCTGACTAGCTTCTCGACCACAAGAGTGAAAGTGAGGCATCCTGCAGGTAAGTCCCTTGTCAGCCCCATACCCGTCGGGCAGTGCTGAAACACCCAATGTCACGACCATCCAGGTATATACGACAGCTCCAAGTCAGCACTCCAAGGTTATACAACTACCTGTCAGTCACACCGATAACAATCCTCAAGAGATCAATTTTGATTCCACTGTTGTCATGTGCTTGTCAAACAGTGCCTCCAGCGAGATCACAGCGAGACCTCTGATTATCGAACACCGCCATCCTCGAGCCCTTCCCATGAACATGTCGCCTTTATCCCGAATGGTTCGATGTTCTGATAGTGTCTCAAGCAAGGCTACTTGTGCACACCATCGCGGCCACAAGTTTTGTGTGGTTGAACGTTTGTTGAAATAGGCACGCCTGCTCGATGCTTCTGCCCCATCGCACCCATCCATCGTCAGCCATGGTCGTGTCTGGAGGACATATGAGTCGAATCGACCTCATGGAACTACAAGACGGAAGATGCTTTGGGTCGGTATCGAGTTGTGACTAAGCTCCCCAAGACGACTCTTTCACTGTCTTGGCAGTGTCGTCCGTCGTAGGTGTACGGTGAGACTGGAGCAAGACCGTGAGTGAGCCCTCATTATCAGACCCATGCTGACTATCTTGCAGGGCCACTAGCTAAGACGCTGCGAGACATGACGTGCAGCTGAGCGAGCCTCGCGCGCATCTTCTATCACCACCACCTCTGCCATGAAGCGATGTATCTCGCTTTGGAAACCAGTTCGAAGTGTAGCAGTCAACGTGAATTAGCATTGCCGGATCCCTCCTTCTTCCCCCTCTTACCCACCAATGCCGACAAATTGCAGGCCTAGCCGAGAACACCAGCTCTTACTGTCCACATCCTTGGAAAGCTGAGGCAGCCATGCGACCAACATACCGACCGAGAACACACGATGCGTTGTACTTGGATGCAGCGATATGCTTGGATATCGGAAACTTTGATGCTGAGATCGGCATCCTCACCTGTGGGGGGTACGAGTGAGAAGAACGCCGGAAGTCTATCCGATGGGTGGACAGGTCTTGCTTTTCGGGACAAACTACGATCGCCATAGACCAGTTCAAGAAGATGGCCATGGAGCTTTCGACCTACCACAATGCTTGCCACTTTCTGCTATTCTTCTGCCCTGTCAAAAATGGTGTCGTTGTCTCCAGAGTGTAGAGGTTCATCGCTGCAGACGACCGTGATTCTTTCAGAGAGACGTGCAACAGCAGATTGCAGGCATATCGATCATTCCATTCGTGCAGGACTAGTGACAGCGCCAGCTCCCTGCATTCATGCGAAAAGTGAATAAAGCAACTTTGCCCAATGCCTGAAGACAAAGTCCTTTGCGCCATAATCGACCGAGCGGTGCGTTCTGTCCTGCCTCTCCCAAATGCGCGAGACGTCTCCATTGGTAGCTTGCTAGTTTTCGCCTCCTTCGCGCATCAAAATCCATGGTCCATTGTGCACATGGTGCCCTTCAAGACTGGGCGTTACCACTGAGCAAAAAAAAAAAAAGAAAAGAAAAAAAAAAACAAAGTCATTCGATCCGTTCTGCGTGGCGTACAAGAAGCATTTGTGAGCAGATCCGTCAATACAGCGCTCGTCATCGCTGAGGGAGGAATGGGCGCGACATAGGTCTGCGAGCCCGTATCTTGAGCATAGCATCATATGCGGACAGACCCCTCTGTTTTCACAGGCCCCTGCCCAAGATAAGTTCCAGTCCTTTGATCTTCGAAGTCGGTGCTCGCTGCTCACTGACACGGATCATACACCTCCCGACTGATAAAGTCATCCAGTTCTGTTGCCCGTTGATGTTTCGCCATCACTCGTGCCTATCAGCTCGGGCCACGGTCACAAGTCTCAACCGCATCACCATATTCCGCATATATGACTCCTATGAGCCTGGCCACCAAGCCGATCGAACTTGGCTTCTCTAGGCTGATTTGAAGGAAGACGGCAGGAACGATTTGTCTGTGCAGCTTGTCCCGGCCAGCCCAATACCACGCGAGACTGTGCTGAACACCGAACTTGCGAACATAACAACCTCGCGTCAAGACCTACAAGGGTGGCACAACTGTCAGCCCGGTACCTGGAAAGGTGAGTCAGAAGTTGGTTCCTGATCCAGTCACTAATACTATGCCCGGTAGGACATGCCCCAGGCACACGTCGAACAAATGATCCATGCTTCAGGCTACGACAGACTGCCACCTTGCAGCCCATCTTGTATCAATGCATACACGGCCAATATTGCGCGAGAGTTGAGAATTGAACCAGTGTACCAGACAAGTCTACAAATACATTCCGGCGTCGACAAAGAGATATTGCGGAGCAATATATGTACGAGCTGAAGAGTTGAGGTCGAAGATGATAAATTGTGAGTGACCCCATATCGGCGGATGTATACTGACATATTTTGAACAGTCACTTGTCAAGTGCGTTGCATTGTTACGACACAATGTGTATACAATCGCAATTCTTGAACAACGCATCCTTCCCCCGTGGAAAATTATGTCTCGACATGAACAAGGAAAGCAGTGGCAGACGAAAGTCTGTGGTATTAGGCTGCTCAGGAATCGGCGCGACTGCAAGACGCTTGATCAGCACGATCAGTGTAGCAACTCTCTTCGATGAATCAGATATTGCGGCCAACCAACCCATTTTGGCGAAAGACATGAGCTCCTCATTTGAGCATACCGTGTGATGGGTATGCCGTCTCGACATTGACACGCAGGCTCCGCGGCATGCAATCAATTGCGGTGAATTGGTAATTCCCCTATCGCCTAAAGGTCGAATGCCGACACTGAGTATCCCTCGCCAATCCGGACAACTTGGAGGTATCAGTGCTCTACTCTTAGCCGAGACGCCAATTATAAGACCACTTTCACACTACACATGGGTGGCCGGGTGATCAATGGCGACCAATCATATCACATACACTCCTGGAGCTCTTGGTATTCCCGCTTCCCAATGTGAGCAGCCCTCATCGTGTAGACTGAGGCGGGGATCTGAGGCGAGGATCATCACAAATATCGTCTGCCTTCAAGCCCAAATATTGAGCATTGGCTCTTTAGCCAGACTTTTCAAGGGGTCACCTTGGTGATTGGGCAGTGCCAAAATGATTTTATTCGATTGAAATACTGCACCCGTCATCCAATCTTCAGTCGCCCGTCAAAATGCTGATCAGTCATCGGATAAATGTGAGTCAAGAGTCCCTTTTCTGATCTGTGAGCTAACGTATGCCCAATAGAATTTGTCTCGATGAAACCCAAAGCACGCCATCACCGCCGCAGGCAATCGACTGCCTTGTTTCGGATATGCAGCTCATTTCAAAGTACGCGTTGTCGGTTTCTCAAAGGAAAGGGCATGCTGAGCAACATGCTCACGAAGGACTGACCGCCACGGTTGTCTGGTTCAAGTCAGTGCCATGGCTGGACTTGGTCGGTCTTAAGTCAGCTTTGTGGGAGTTGGCTTGTGGGAGATGGCTTGTGGGAGTAGGCTTGTGGGAGATGGCTTGTGGGAGTGGGCTTGTGAGAGTGGGCTTGTGAGAGTGGGCTTGTGAGAGTGGGCTTGTGAGAGTGGGCTTGTGAGAGTGGGCTTGTGGGAGTTGGCTTGTGGGAGTTGGCCTGTGGGAGTTGGCTTGTGTGGGTTGATGTTTGGATATCGGCTTGCGGGAGTGGGCTTCTGGGCAATATGTGGGAATCGGCTCGTGGGAGTGGTTCGTGGAAGTCGGCCAGGATCTGATGGGGAAATCAGACACGTCTGCTCGAGGTATGCTTCATAGCCCTTCTAGTCGGCTACAGCTGTGATATCAGCCAGGAGAGAGAGGTCCGAAGCGGTCTCTAAGAGTTGACTAGAGCGAGCATTGGTTGAGTCGAAACTTAGAGACCGGCAGAGCCACGTCAAAGCGTGGTCTTTGATACCCACCGGGCATCACCAGCTCAAGCCCAGCTTTAGTTACTCGAACATGAAGAGTGGCATATGAGATCTTCTCTGACCTGACGCTGACTGACTTGTTTGAACGCTGACTGACTTGTTTGAAAAGGATACTGTCATGTGCGGACCAACTCCGCGGGTCGTCGCGTAAACAACACTGCAACGCGCGTCTGGGACGGCCCCACCGCCTTTGCCGTCGCGTCAGACTGGTGGACGGGAACGCCAGGCCAACCTCTCTCGCTTTGGAAACACCAGGCTGATTTCCATCCATGAGGGTGCGAGTGCCGACACCATTCGACCTTCTTGCTCGACAAGCAGCCCAGCTTGCGAATGTTTATCATTTTTGGTGACCCTGCCTCCCTGCCGCGCGACCGACTTACACCGATCTCCACGGACACTGCAGTAGTCGAGCGAATATGCATTCCAGGCTGATCCAGTCGGCATTTGCGATGACACGGTAGCAGATGCTATCACCATGCTCTCGGTCCGGTCGAGAGAAGACGTTACTCGGAACTTGAGTAAAGGTTTAACACAGGGATTTATTTTATGCAATGAGATCTCGATGGATGTACTCTCTCCATGGGCTGATGGACGTGACTACCAAGCGGTACGTATGACATTGCGCTCGCTGATACTTGATCTTTTGTCGGTGGTGCGACATATCCAATTGTGGGTGACATGAAGCCACATCTGCCCAGCTATGCAGTGCAGTCTGCAAGCTCGGCAACTCTGGCCCGACTGGAAAAATCAGTTACGAAGCGCCACCGCCGGCGATCGACCTAACCTGGCAGGGTTGCATGCAGTCTTCCAATTTCAAGCCCTTCGAGAGCCTTCCGTCTTGATCATATCAGTCGTTCTGAGGTCTGGAAGGTCTCATGTGATGCATTCAAATTAAGCCGTCCCTCGCAGTATCGATCAAATTGCGGTTCTGCTTGAGCCGTTCAAAGTGATTGGATGCCTCGAAATGCTTGTTGGTTGCTGACCCGAATGCTCTCATTATGTCCTCTCAAACGGTATGTCACATGACACTTGCTACGGCCACAATCCTGCTTAAGAGAAGTCGATTTGAGCTTCCGAAAATCCATGCCCATTTTATTGGCGAATCGAAAAATTCAGAAAATTCTGTACTCGGTGATATCAGTTTCAACCAGGAATTCACTCTGATGGGTGTGGGGATCTACGAAGAGGAAGCCATGACCGTGTAAGGCTACCCGTCGAACTGCCGTGGCAGAACAAAGACGGGGTCTTGCGTATTGGTGCTGGATATCTAGCTCAATTGCTTGTCATCCACGTACAAGAGTGAGAGTTGCGCCAGGATGGTGTGGTGCGAGATGCAAGCTCGGTGTCTGCCTACGTTGCATCGTGCTGTCGAGTCCCTGTGACATTTGCTCCGTCGCGTACATCGCTGCAGGCTGCGCGGATTCATCTTTGCTCGTTTCAGGCGCATTTCAGCGCGCTTTTTTGCTCCTTTTCCAAACACAGTAAGCTCTGCTGGCTTTGTCCTCGAGCATGCCATCGTGCTGAACGCGGGTGATGCGTCATGACACAAAGCCTTGGCTTGCCTCATTAGGCGCATTTCGTGCCCACGTTAGCTGTTGACTGACAAGAGCGACTATGAGGTTCTTTCGTAGTGTTTCAGATGCTATTATCTAGTTTAAAGTAGAGTGCTCGTCATGCTGGGCAAACTGTAGGCCGGTGATGCAGGGCTCATGCACGCTGTTTTCGCCTACGTAATGGCCCTGGTAAGACCTCGATGGTGTATCCTTCTTGTAGAACTATGAATGCTATCGTGAACACAAATGCAATATACCATGCTGTTCGATGGTCGTACTACGGCAGCCTCGTCAGGGTGAAGGGCAGGGCAGCTTATAAATTGTATATACACAGTGTACGTGCATAGTGTCAATTTATCGAATCTGAGGCTCACTGCTGTATTCATTTTCATAGGGAACCTACATTTATGGCCGTGGAGTTGCTGAGCATTAGCTTCATATTGGTATCATACGTGCTTGACTTCGAACTGACTTAGTCCCATTTCTTTCATGATGTATCGCTGTCATACTTTAAACCGACGGGTGTAGGCTTCATTGGTCATGGCTTTGTGAGGCCACTAGAGATATACAAGTCACGCGTGCGGATTTGATGTCATGGTGTCTATACTGTAGTTAAAAAGGAAATGTTGTACAATTATCGAGAGAGGTACGGCTACAATATATATTTACCGTGTAGAGTACAGTACCGGGAAGCTCTAGCCAACTGGATTCTTGATGTAGGGCCTCTCAAGTTAATGACCTGATCTAGCTTTCCTTTTTATACAATTGCCAGCCCTATGTGAAGACTCTATTTCCTGTCCAGAAGGACTTGACAACGGCTGTTGGCCTGAGAAAAATACAGTGATGTGGGTGGGTCTTTTCCCGAGTCGGACGAAGTGTGCGCAAGGGGTGACACACCGCCTGAGCGACTTCGTTTGTCAACGCGTCCAGACTCAGCATTGACAGTCTGCTCGTCGACGCGTTGACACCGTCACCATTTCCAGGATTTGTTTTCAGTGCTGGTCCTTTTTTTTCTGGGCTAGTCATCGTTCCAAGCTGGCCACCGTTTTTCAAGCTGGTCACCGTTCCAAGCTATTCACTGTTATGTGAGCAGGCTCAACTGTATACCAACGCTCATTCAACTGTTTACCAGTACAGGCTCAACTGTTTAAAAGCAGATCAACTGTTTAAGAATGTCGGTCGACGGTTTATGCACTCAACTGTTTATCAGAGCAGGCTCAACTGTTTATCAGAGCAGGCTCAACTGTTTATCTGAGCAGGCTCAACTGTTTATCAGAGCAGGCTCAACTGTATACCAACGCTCATTCAGCTATTTATCAGCACAGGCTCAACTATTGAGAAAGCCGATCAACTGTTAAAGAACGCCGGCCGAGAGTTTAAGCCCTCAACTGTTGATGAAAAACAGCTTCACTATCTACCAGGCCAGGCTCAACTGTTTACGAATGGCCATTCAACTGATTATGGACGCTCAGTCAACTGTTTAAGCACCCTCAACGGTTCACGACGCTCAGTTACTATCACCATAAAAGACTGGTTGCCACCATGGACGATGGATCACCGCATCTACCCATCACCGCCAACGCCAACCTCAACAGTCATTCCAGTTTTCCTGACCTATGAGACAGACGTGAATAATGCGTTCTTGCCGTGTGATGGTCTTTGACCGAGCCGACCAGCCTGAACGTGTGTACAGTATACATGCTCTACGTGTGTATACATCCTGTGAGATCAGGTTCTGGACATGATACTACTATGCACGGCGAAATCGGTAACAGCAAAATTCTGGGTTTATTCGTTCTCTATACAACGCTATCTTGGAGTGAAAACAGACACTAGAATGCGCTCTCCTGGCCCTACTGCCAGTCTCTTCGCCCGTGGCCCGGGCCTACACAAGTGGTCTATCGATGTTGGCGCAGGTCTTGGCTTCTTCAACTGCAGAGCGAGAGTTGAATACTGGTCCCTAGCACCACGTAGAGGTGCCTGCACTTTGCTAGAGTTGCTTGATCTCGCAGCTCCCCTGCGAGGCATATTGATAACGCAGACCTATCCTGCGGGGTAGTCTTGTTCTCGCAGCACCCCCTGCGAGGCGTATTGATAACGCAGACCTATCCTGCGGGGTAGTTTTGTTCTCGCAGCACCCCCCTGCGAGGCATATTGATAACGCAGACCTATCCTGCGGGGTAGTCTTGTTCTCGCAGCACCCCCTGCGAGGCGTATTGATAACGCAGACCTATCCTGCGAGGAACAGTTGATATCGCAGAGCCCATCCTGCGGGGAACAGTTGATATCGCAGAGCCCGTCCTGCGAAGCATGTTTGGTGACGCAGAGCTTGTACTGCGGACCCGTGGCCGCGGAGACCCTCAAGCCTGCAGACAAGAGATGGAAACCATGACACACGGGAGTGTGAGGAGGAAAGTCCTGATTTTCCCTGGGCCGGAAATCTCGCGCCTTTTATGTCAAACCGGCTACGTCTCTTCACAGAAACCCCCTGCGCAGATTCATAGGAACGGCCACTGATTTGCGAGGGCATTGGAAAGTTACTTGGAAATCTTTGGCCAGAAGACGTGTCTTCCATGGATCCGTGGTTGGCCTCATGTTGCCAGGGGGACCAGCCCTTGGTTCCATCAAATCGATCATCTAGACTGACCATTTCCTGCGGTGGGTTACACTGGCGACAGGGTACCAGAATTGATGGAACGGAATCCACGGATATGATCGCTGTGGCAATCAAATTGCGTTGCATTGCAAGTCGCGACAGAGGTAATACAACACAGTATTCAAAGAGGGCTGGACGCAATGGCCATGGATGTGCAATCATAGGAACTATTAACATTGTTGTCGCGCATCGATCGTGAGCTGCTGCAGTGTACGTTGTCCTTGTCTTTGCTCGACTCTGAAAAACCAAACAGTTGGTGTTCAGCAAGATGCAGGACTGGACCTTGAGACCAACCCACGTTTTATTTAAGGTTTAAGGTGCCGGTCGATCATTTCGATCTCGCCGTCCCACTTCCCACCCTCATATTATGCACTCTATCCCTGACGATACTTTTGCCATTAGTAGATTCTTGATGAAAGGTGAATCAATTGCTTTTAATATAAAGTATCGTCTTGCTCATCTCTGCAATCGACGCGCGTGGCAGGGCAAAACCTGAGAGTTCAGGAGTAACTTTGCAGTTACCCTGGTAAGTACCCGGGCAATACTTTGGCTGATCTGTGGGCCTTGCTCCTAGGGGCTTATTTGTGAAAGCACGGGTTCGGCGGTCTTTTACTAGTCCGTACGGTCATAGGCTTCCTTGACATAACCCGTACTTCTCTTGGTAGAGGTGGCATTCAACGAGTCGGACTAATATATGTTCATCCTCTTATAATCGATAGAGTTTGTGGATTGATTGGCTTAACCTGTAAATGCTCGTAGAGAAGTTCGCATTATTCAAATTCCTTACTTAAAACAAACTTGAACAACAAGATTAGGTCTGATGTTCATCATTTGATAAAGCCGACATCTCGTCGGCAATGTATCCTCGCTATACCAAATATGGTATCTATATATGCCGCGATCAATACAAAGTGATCAAGTTCGAGATCGGAAGTTTTCGGATGGGAAATAGTAGGGTATGTCGATGTAAAACAACTCGGTACTATTCCATATAATTACTATTGGAAAGGAAATTTGTCCCCTCTATAGGATTTATGACGCAGGAGACTCTTGAAGTTGAGGTCCAACGCGTTTTTGAAACGCTGTTTCCACCCTAATATTGGGCTTTCTTTATTAGTTGCCAGCGTCTTCCTTCATGGTGTGCCTTCATAGTGAGTTATGAGAGGGCTATTAGGAGATAAGGGGTACTCACCCACTTCGACAATGTTGGAATCTATACGCGCCTTCACGGCCATCCCAGAAAGGGAAAAACCAGCCAGCAGAAAGCGAAGTTGGTATTGACCGGGCCGACGGATAGACAAATTTTCGAATGCCGCCAAGTAATGATTATCACGGCCTGTTCGGCATTGTAAAGTAGAGGTCAAAGCTCCACTGATTTCATGTGAAAGATGGGCATCGTCAGCGCCTTTTAGAGAAACATTGAGGGCCATATGCACTAATGGTTCAGGCAGGTCAAGTGGTACCACCGCGACAGTTAGGCTAAAACATTCTCCTTGACAAAGACGACCTGGAGGACCACGAACGAAATAGAGGGCATATTTGCAACGGGAAGCACAAATTCGTCCTTCCACATCCCGATCTATGCTTTTCATTGCTGACATGCCCGAGCTTCAAATGTCAAAAAGAACAGCCAGTTCGGGTGGGAGTGGCAAATTTATGGCGTGAAATCTTCTCCTTGTTCGTATATAATGATCAACCCTACCATCCAGATAGCTTTAAATTATGACGTAAATGGCTTGGGACTAAATGCGCCTTGAGAGTGGTACTCCGTAACGCGCAAGCCATCATCCCCCTGTGACTCAGGGATCGACGAGATCTTC